>VXAC01004986.1:792483-1024496 GCA_013399225.1 Rhipidura dahli | reverse complement strand
AAAAAAAAAGACACCTAAAGAAATCTGCTTATTCCAAAATATTCAGTGCATCTTAAGATGCTACTTGAAGGAAACGCAGCTGTAAAACAGAACTGGTATCAGGAAGATGCAAGCAGGAAACAAAGCTAAGCAAAATCCTGCCTCCCACTTACCTGGTCATTATTTCTCAAAACAACAACGTAAATCAAGAGACCATCCATGGACTGCAAGGCATATGGATGATGTCCATAAGGGGGAAAAAGCAGTGGAAATGAAGAAAGGAAATAAATAAATAAAGGCAAACCAAACACTTCAGCAACAGATCCTAGAATTTTCCACTCATAACTTCTGGCATTTCTGGAAGTATTGTTAAAGATTGCCACCCTGGAAGATAATGAATGTCAGGTGTAACTTCCATCTCCAGTGTGATGAGGAGAGATTACCCTGCTGAAGCCTACAAGACATCTTTAATCTCCTGATTTAGAATCCATTGTCCGCTATCAGTTGTCACTCTCTGGAAGGAATGCAAGAATGCTGCCAAACACTGAAAAACAGACAGCTGCAGCAAAGGGCTACCAGCAGCAATCCTGAGCTGCTCTGCCAACAAAACACTTAAATGTTAGGGGAAAAAAAATAATTCCATCTCCAGGTTCTTCCACTATTAATTAAACATTTCCTGGTTTCCAAGAAGAAATGTTTGTTCAAACATGTCCTTTAAACCAGGCACATCGACACCACAACTTTCAAAGTTAAAGTCAAGGGGCAGCTCTCTGGAGGGGAGAATACCAGGCTTGACACAAGAGCAGAGCTGGGCACTTCTTGGAGTCTGAGTGGACCAGGCACAGGTGGGGTGTGTTTGATGCTACAGCCAAGGATGACAAAAGATTTCCTGCTCTTAAGTACAAGGTGAATATTCTGTACCTACCCACAGTCAAGTGGGCAAATGAAAGCTGACAATGCAGGGTCAGCCTGCCTCTGAACCACCTCTCACCAGTAGCACAGACAAAGACAGACAGTCTAAATCACCAAATCAACAGAAACTGCTGCCCATTTCCATGGACATTTATTCAAGCCTGTGCAGCCACTCATTTGGGATGAAAGGCCTTACAATTTTGTTGTAATGGGACTTCAAGTTTGGGACAGGCTCTGCCCTGCTATCAAAATTAATGTAACCAAAGGCTGTGGCAGTGAGCCCCAGCCAGTGAGCACAGACCTGGTGATCAATAGCAGAACAGGCCCTAAAACAGTTTCCATCCTTCAAAATGGCAGTGATTGCCAAGCACTGAATGGTGAATTCTGTGAGAATGACTGGTTTAAACTTTAATAAAATCATCACTATGAAGTTTAACTTTTCTGCTGAGACATATCCAGAGTAGGCTGGAAACTAAATCACAGAAGAATCACAAACTCCCACTTCAGTGGGGTCACGACTTCTTCTTAGGCAGGTCTTTTAATCATTTCAGAGCAAGGAACTCGATGCAAGTCCTTTACATCTCAATCCCTTGCCTTCATCACTCTGGCATCCATCCTCCCAAGGACTCAGCACGTTGACCTCCGTGTAAACCCAGAACAGAGCACGTGCTGCTTTTTGTTGCATCACTCCACTCAAATGAACACCAAGGACAAGATCTTTTCCGATCTATTTGTGGATTTAAACTTATCCAACCACTTCTGTCTCACATTAGGACAAGACTATCCATTTAAAATGTAATTTTTTTTCTGTTATCAGTTCTAAGTGTGGGAGAAGTAGATTTTAAAAAAAAGACACAGAGTAATGAAAGCTTTCCTGGTTAGAATTTTGGCCAATGGAATATAAAGATTATCATTTACAGCAGATGGCAGCTATGTAAAAAACATGATGGTGTCAATGTAAAATGAATAAAATAAAGACAGTATTTTCATAAGCTTTCCCCAATGGCTTTAAAATAAGGTCACTTTGATACTGCAGGAAAGAGCTTGGTATCAGCCTCCTGCTCTAAAGTTTGCTCTACACTGGGCCTGGCCATTTGTATTAACTGAGACTCCGTCTTCTTTTTATTACAGAATTTTCCCCCCCACACTTTTGAAAAAATGACATTTGATGAACCTGCACATTTACCAGTTTATCTGTAATTCTCCCCTTTCCCACCTCTCAACTCCCAGGAACACACAAATCTTTTCATATGCAGTACATTCCACACAATTAAAGCATACATTCATGGAAAATGACACCAGAAGCTACATTTTACCCTATAAAAGAGTAAACCAACACCGAGTTGTTACTTACTGGTAACATAGCTATGCATCTAATTTGAAGTCATTGTTGAAGTCTGTCATATGTATAAAAAGTTCTCACTGTTATTTAAGGAAAAAAAACTAAAGAAAAATAAGAAATATTTCTTATGCTTTTTTTCTCCTCAAAAATAAATATATCAGCAAACTTCACACAGAAAATTCTTCTCCTTTTTGTCGAAAAGGAAACCTATTTCTCAACTGAATTGCTTTCCCTACCTCATTACTTGAAGAGATTACAGTCGGTGTTGTATATCGTAGCTCCCCTATATTTAGAAGCCGGGTAATAAACCACATAAATAGCACACTGAATAAAACATTAAGACATAAAAGGAGTTAAATAGAACAAAGGGCTAAAGCTTATTGTGCAGTAACCATGTCTGACCCGTTGAAATACAAAGGACTCATAATTCTAGTTAGCAAAATGCAGAGTTGGGATTTAAATCAGGAGGAAGCCGGCGGTGGCTGAGTGCTGGAGCACCTTCCATAGCCTTGCAGAGCCCTCTGGTGGAAATAGGAATCCATCCCACGGCTGTACGACAGCACTGCCAGGAAAAATTTCCATTCGACCCGAAAACAAGGGGAGAACAAGAAGCCTGGGTTTTCCCTGTTTTCTTGAAAGCAGCAATATTTCAACTCTCCTCTAAGAAGATTAAATCCTGGAGCCTGTGTAAGTAAAGAATGTTTCCTCTGACTCCAGTAAGGACAGAGTCTGTCCTGTAAGACTCTTACAGAGAAAGTAGAGAAAAAGAGTCCTTAAAGTTGTGGAAAACTGCAAGTGATGTGGAACATTCTGCCCAAAAATGTAGATGCTTCAGCAAAGCTGGAAGCATTTCAGGTGAGCATCATCACATAAAACAGTCTGAAAAAGCCAGGCTGCACTAGTAATTCATGGCAGAAGCTGCTCAGCTGGCTGTAGCAGCTCAGGGTCTGCAGGGCCAGCCCTCACATGAGCTGACCTGACAAAATGTCTTGTCAATGATTCTTCATTTGTGACTGGGAGCAGTGAGGTGGAAACAAATCTTTTCTGGTACTAAATGTATGTTGCTTCATCCAGCACAGCATGGAATTGATCATTATATTGGTATTAGGTACTCAAGAGCCTGAAACACTGCCCAGCNAAAAAAAAAAAAAAAAAAAAGTGGAATCGGTGCTTATGCTTCCCTTAGCTGTCAGGGCAAAGAGAAACTCTTCCGAAAGGTGTTCACAGCAACAAAGTCCAATGAACTTTCTCATGTGTCTTCTCCGCACAGATAGACAAAGAGGATGCCGAAATAATCTGCACAAGCAGCATCTTCAGTGATCTAATGGTGATGAGAAGGAGCATTTCTCCTCTACCTTTTGCCTTTTGACTCTGCCAGTCAAAGCCATTACAGTGTTCCAATGAAAAACAGTCTGCATCCTCCAAGCTGGATTCAAACTGCTCCAAAGCAACAGCAGGACTGGCTTGCAGGATTGAACAGTCTCTCCCCTGACAGATATTTGACGGTGGTGAATATTTCACAGAGCAAAAGAAAGAACCAGGTCTGTCTTACACGTTATTACAGGGAAGAGGCCTCCATTGTCAAAGGGACTGTGCCATTCTCTCCCACTTTTCAGGAGCAGGATGGCTATTGGGTCCCTAAGATCCAGTCTCTGTTCCTGCCTGAATAGGGCAGACAGCTGTCAAATGTCATTCTTTCAGGCACCATCTTGCATGACCTAGGTCAATAATTGTCTTTTTCCAGATTAGGCTCCTTAAAAATGGCAGTATTTTCAAAAGAAAAAGTCGATTCCCACCTTTCATCTTAAATTCACTTGTCTGCTCTTAGTTAATAAAGTTCCTTAGCTATAATGAATACACATTTATTTAAAGGTGCTAATGATGTCAAGTACATCACTTGAAACACACTGATTGTCAGGAGCAGACACAACCTGTTCTTAAAAACCAGCTCCTCTCAAAGCATCCCAGGTTGGGCACTTCACACCTCCCAGCTCAGCAGGTACCTGTCAGGTTACAGCTGCTGGGCCTGAGGGACACAGGACAAAACCTTTGCTGAACCCTAAGCTGGGATTCATCCCTCTAATGTGCTTCAGGACACTTTACTTTGAAAAATGTGAATGCTGCCTATTGACTGCAAAAATTTTACCTCAATTGCTATCCAAGAACATGCTAATTTGTATGAAATAAATGAGACTAATTATTTGCTTTCCATGAAACAGGCTCTGCTAAAAGCTCTGAATTATTTGCTTTCCTGATGAACAAGGCAGCACCTTGCTCACACAATAGATTCCATCAGAGATTTGATTATCCATTAGAAGATCAATCTATATGTTGCACCAAGCAGCAAAGATAAGATGAGGCTTAGAAATGCAGGTGCCTTGAGGAGAGCCCCCAAACCCTCTATATCCTCTGTGGTGCCGAGAGTCAGATGCAGGGAGTTGCAGAATCAAAACCAGGGTGGCTGCTTCATCTACCACATGGAATCAAAGCAGGATGGGGGTCACTTCAGTGCACATGGAGGGAAACTCACATGTGGGGAAGAGCAAGACAGCACAGTCTGAAAAGGTGCATGGAGGCTCCACCTTCAAGGGTGTCCATTTGAAAAACAGCTCCACAGTCGAACCAAACTATGCATGAGGAACAGAACCTTCTTTTCACTCACCAGAGAAATCACAGTGCACAAATATGCTTAAAGTCAAGCAAATTGACTGGTTTTGTGGTACCTCTTTGATAGGGTGGAAAGAATTCCTGGTGTCAATTTGAGGTATGCTCTCATACATTCTGAAATTTTATGTAAAAAGTATTGTCATAATTTACATAATACACTGTATTCATTGCACAGACCCACAACACAAGATCACTGCTGCCTTATTACAGGCATTTCCCTTAGGTACACAGGCAAAGTGCATCTCAAAAGGACAAAAATAACATTTCTTCTGACAAGATCACTCCCCAAATGGCAAAAGCTGCAGAAGGTTGTTCACTGGGTTTTTCTGCAGAGTCAGCTCTGAAGTGCTCTGCTATTAACTCACGACTGTGCACAGATCCCCTTCCTCACTGAAGTGATACAACTGATTCCCAGAACAAAGCAGCAACATGGGTCATCCCCCAACACTGCTTTCACTGGAATCACTCCTCAGGCTTTTGCTTCAAAATGAAGGTATTCCACATAAACTGTGACTGTGTTTTGTAGAAAACATGAGTGTTGCACAGCCAGGGAAAGCAGAGCTGATGATGGGGGAAGGCAAGGAGGAAGCTCTGTAGCTCTCAGAGACACAACAGCTACGTGCAGGTCAGTCAGCCAGTCCTGCTTGCCAGTTCTGAAGATATTTTGGTGAGCACAGGAGGAGCCTTCAGCTCCAGCCTAGACAACTACTGGAAGCAGCCAGGAAAGAGATCAATAGTTTGTCTTTCCTGGAGGATAAAGCCTCTACCAAATGCATCCCCACTTCCCAGCCCTGAGGGGAGGGGATGTTAACATTAGACCTGGACCCACAAGAGTCTGGCTCGGAGCTAAGAACATTGCATATGGATTTGAGGCCTAATTTAACCTAATTTGAGGCCTAACACCTAATTTAAGAATAAGGCCACATCACAAACAGCAACACTTGCAGAAATGCCCAAGCCAGCACAAAGCTGACTGTGGTGCTGAGAACACAGACCCATCGTGGAGTTTGCAGCCAGACTTTTGGCCTCTCCTCAAAAGCAGCACTGACAGGAGGCATTTTGTTACCTTACCTCTCTCTCTGGTGGGATCATAGGTGGCACAGTCTTAGCACAGCTATCCCATTTTATTTAGGACTTGCATACATACCTTTGCATTAGCACTGGTACATCTTTCTTTCTGCTTTGTCTGCATGATCCTACAGAGATCCAGTCTGGAAGTCAACCCAGCTTTGTTCTGGGCTTTCTCTGTCATTTATAATATGATAACACATCGTGCCCAGTAGATATTTCCCTTCTACAATAGTACATCCCCTCAAATGCAGGATCTTTGTTTTCCTCACTATGCCAGTTAGGAAAAGAAGGAAGGTATCAGCAGATGATCTAAAGCACAGGTCAGAATCTGTGTTAGTCAGTGAAAGGACTGGCTAACATGAGTCTGAGGGCTTCGATTTATTGCCCACCAAAGCAAATGATACCCTTGTAAAGTCAGTTGATAACGACAGGATTAAGAGGGTGAAGATAAAGATACATCTCAGAATGTCTTTGGATAAGGATAAAGCAACATGACACAAACAAATCCCAAAGTCCTAGCAGTCATGAAGTCATTCCAAAAACCTCCTGGTGAGCTTCAGTACATAAAATTACTAGAGAAAAGCCATGAAAATTTACAATAACTCTTTTTTTTCTTGGTGGTGGTGTATTTTTAACCTATTGCACTGATTATAACATGCTGTCAACAGCCTCATCAATTATCCATTGCTAGAAAGTGGGCTCTAACATGCTGCAAGTGGTATTAATTGGTCTCAGTAGCACATAATGAGTTTAAAAGCTCCTACCTGTGTGCCCCCGGGGATGGTGACTAGAGGCGGACAACAATTTACAGCAGACCATTAACACATAGACCAGAAAGAGCCAGTCAGACAGAAGCATTGATTTGGCACAGAATCTCATCCTGGAGACAGAAAAGGAAGCAGTTGAGTGAAAGAACAATGTGAGTAGGGAATAACATAAAAATTATGTGGGGAAGGAAAAGCTGAAAGGACACTGAAGAATAACTAATGTAGCTTATTACAAGGCCACACTCACAAAATCAGCCTCATGATTTGGTTGGGATCAATTCTTTGTTAAGGACATTTTATAATTAGAAGCAATGCCTGTCACACATCACATTGCCCACAAATACGTATTTATAATAACACATTATGAGTGCAATGCAGTTCTGTGAATGTGACATAAAGGATGGGTTTTTTTGTCTTTTATTAAGATCCAGCCCCACACAAATTTAAATATACATATTTATGAGTTGTGCTACTATTTTTAAACTGCACCTCCCCCAGCAACAGAAAAAAAGTAGCATTTTTATTTAACACTTCTCAGGACATATTTACTAAAGCTACCAACTCCCCTGGCACCATGTACAGGATTTGGCTGGGTCTCCCAAACACAGAGTATTTGGGAGATTTCCTGGAGAGCAGCAGGTTTGCTGAGGGTAAAACCCTCATGAAACAGCACCTCAGTCAAACATGCAAGGACTCACTTCTCTGCCAGGGTGCTGGAAACTGCATCTCAGAAAACATTTGCCTAAAGAAGGTGTTGTTACTTTTATTCATGTTATTCTTAGAACTAAGATCGCAAATCCTCAGTAATTTTTCTGCAAATATCTACAATTAAATCCCTCAATAGCTTATGTTATGCCATTCATCATATAGAAAGGGAATCTAATCATCTTTTTAAACTCAGTTATGATGATTTATTGCTTGCACGATACATAAATGGGCGTTATGTAGCTGAACCCTTAGATACTGGGTTCCATGCTTTCAGCAAATTCTGCAAGCAGGAATTCATCAAATTAATTAAAGGCAATTTATAGATTTGCATAAATTGAACCAAATACTGTTTTCATGGCAGTGACGTTAGTCTGCAGTTAATCAGCAAGCTGGGATTTGGGCAAACCTATCCCTAGTTTGTTTGCACCAAAAGGTCCTTTGGGAACTACTTCCCTCTGCAGATTCCAGTTCTGAGTATTCCAAGTAGTTTCTAAAAAAAAATACCTGTATATCTTGAAAATACCTAAGACTACTCAGCTAACCCAATGCTCAAGTGCTGAAGAGATAAGTTAAAAAAAAAAAAATCCCAAACAACACATGCCTTAGACAGCTCTACTGTCACAACCAGGTGACACACTTGGACGTTGTTTAAATTTGATAAACATCTACAAATGAAACCAAAACAGAGGCCATGTTTTCCCATTTTAAATTGCTTGCATAATTTCCCTTTTCACCCTTTGCAAAACAATATTTTTTCTCAAATTGTAAATGTTAATAAAGCCCCAAAAAGTAAAAATGCACTTATTAATATCAGAAGTTAAGAGACAAGAAGCCTGGTGCATGTAAATATATTTTAGCAACAAATACTGGTTTACATTTGAAAAAGAATACATTGGTGCAAACCCCAGCACCTTCAGCCTACAAACTTTATTAAAAATTACACAAATATTGTGAAAAAAAGTAGCTCACCATGTCTACAGATTTCAGAAAATAAAAATTATAAGTAAAGAAGCCACAATTTAAGGACCAATTTGGTAAAATGATACCTTCTCTGGCTTTAAGAAGATGCTCTGTTTTGTGCCCAATATGTTGCCACCCTGAATACAGGAACAAACACCCTGATGGCCTTTTACAGCTGTATATAGAAACCTTCTGGGAGCATGAATCAAACCTGGAAGATAAAGACATCACTGCTCCTCACCTACCCAATGAGTACCCTCTTCTGAAGTGCTCCCAGGTTAATTCAGAGCAGCTGAACCTAATTCACCTCTTGCATCCAGCTGAGCCACGTAATGCCACTGCAGCTAATGGGATTGAGTCACTGTGAAACCAGCATAAATGTTATTATTGCTCTTGATCTAGTATTAGCCTAACTGCCTGGTAGATTCTGAAATCAGTGTACCATTTCAGATTTTGGTCATCCAAATCTTTCCCACATAACNTTTTCAGGAGAGAGCTGAATTTAACCTTTGTTTTCTTGTCTCTCCATGAGAAACACACAGTTTACAGCTCAGGCACCACTTACCACTGAATAGGATGTCATCATCTGCTCAGCTTCCAATCCCATCCCACTATTGCACTAAGTGCAAACACTTGGATCTAACCCAAGTATCAGTGGAGACCCCAGCTCTGGTAGTCTGATATATCACCATGAAGACAGAAACCTTCCCCCAGGCTTCCTGAGGTATGGCAGAAAGCAGGATTTAACCCGTGGAATTAAATACCCCAGATCAGGTATTTTGAACATGCTGTTTCTGGTAGGAGTTGGTTGAAGGGACAGGTGGGATGATGGACAGGTCCCAGATCATGCATCATATGCTCAACAGCTGCTATTTCAGCACTTAAGCGGACCCAGGCGCTCCCAGCATTCCCAGTGCAGGAGCAAAACTGGTCTCAGTGGAAATGGCCATGTACTGACCTATTTTCAAAAGTTTTCCCCAGCTGAGTTTGACTCTTTTGAGATACTAAACAAGGAATGTGAAACCAGGGCTTCAGGTTAACAGGGTAACCTTAGCCCTGTGTAAGAATGTTCAAGTCCAGGAATGAGTGTATCACTATGAAGCATCCACTTGGTCATATCCAAACTGAAAGGCTGCTAAAAGCTTCCAGTACCATCCAGATGACAGATTTGTAGACTTCAGTCTGCCTTGCAGGTAGACAGGACACAAGATTTCAGCCTGCTAATGTAAAGCAATACAAGAGGATCTTTGAAAAGGCAGGGAAAAAATGAAATTTGGCAGACAGATGCAGCAAGGGGTGCTGAGCCCTTCAGCGTCAGTGGGCTGCTGCTCTCAGAAATGTCAAGCCTTCATTCTCTATTGGATTCAAGTGGATATTGTTGCTTACCAGAACAGCGAATCTTCAGTGTCATTTGAAAGATAAAAAGTGCTCTTACCTTGGGGACTTTGCAAGAATTTTGTTCCAGTCAAACACAATTATTTCAGTGTGTTTTTCATAGTTATTCCAGATTCCCATTTGCGGCAGCAAATAAACCTTTCTGCATCTCAGAATTTTTCCTTCACTTTGGGGACCTAGAAAGAAAGCCACATTACACTGCAATTAACATCTGGAACAGTGCTGTAAAATACATCTTTGTCACCAAAATCTTAGTTTCACAGTGCCATCTACAGTGCAATCTAGGGCAAAAGGCAGCAGTTGTATTGCTCTTTTCTTTCTGAGAGCACAGAGAAGCTGTGGTGAGGCAGCTCTGAGATATCACTGCATTAACCAAAGGCAGAGTTTGCTGTACTAGGAGTTGCAAACAGAGTGTGTGCAGCTCACTGGGGGCCTTATCACCATGTGCCCTCTCACCACCCAGCTGCTGGGAAAGCTGGAAGGTCTAAGACTGCACCACAGTGCAAACACATTTCCACACGGCTCCATGAAGCCTCCAACAGTTTGAACCAGAGGTTATTACAGAGAGTGGGGAAAATCTGTCATTGTCTTCTTAAAGATTTGGCCCAGGCCCTGGAGCCTGCCTCAGGAGGAGAGGGTCACATCCACAGGAGTGTGTCTGGGATTATGCATTATTGCACCCTCTGACCCAGCTACCTCTCCTTGCCTCCAGCATCACCTCTCACACCCAGCCCACCTACAACCAGGAGTTACACTTTGAAATCTCTGCATGGAAACACTTTTGCAGCAGCACTGACACACGTTCTGCAGAATAATGAGCTCAAACTCTCCATTTTATAGACATTCAAGCCTCTTTGCTTTTGCTGTTTATATTTGTTCTCTCACTTCCATCCCTGGGCACAACTTGACCTTCTGCTATTGAAAACACGACACAGAGGAATTTGTGAGAGTAATAACAATGTGGTCTTCACCTACACAGTAATTGCAATAAACTTTCTCATCTTATCCACCATTCTTTTCATTTCATTCTTCCTTTGATCAATTAGAAATTTGTTTTTAAGAAACACAAAATTACACCACCACACTGGAGGGCAGAGCATGTCTAGGGTCATAAAAGCACACAGGCACACACTTTTCAGCAGCTCAGGACAGGAAAGCCCCTGGCTCAACACACTCACAGAATCACAGAACCTTCCAACCACAGGTTGGAAGGGACCTTAAAGCTCATCTTGTTCCAAACCACTGCCATGGGCAAGGACACCTTCCACTAGGCCAGGTTGCTCAAAGCCCCATCCAGCCTGGCCTTAACAGCTCCTTTTTGTTCAGAATGCCATGAGAAAATAGAGTAATTGCTGGAATTAAAGAGGCGCCAGGCCAGCAATCTATAATTAATCACATTTTACTCTCTTCGCTTTCCAAGGTGGAGTTCCAGGGTGAGCCAAAATCAGCAGTTCTATCAAATCAGCAGTGGAAATCAAAACAAAATGTAAGCAAAGAGTTGTCTTAAGAAAAAGCACTACCATCCTGTATTAATCCTTTCTTCCACAAATACACATAAAATAAAAATAAAAATAAAAATAAAAATAAAAATAAAAATAAAAATAAAAATAAAAATAAAAATAAAAATAAAAATAAATAAAAAAACAGTGTGCCTCAAAAGGCCTATTAAGAAGAAGCAAACAAACAGGATTTTCAATATAACATTGACTGACTGAAATGGTTATGTGTTACATTTTTAGCCATTTCATAATAGGACAGGTAGATAAATATATTCTTACAGTGCTCCTGTTGAAATCAATACTGCAATACACTAACTTGGGTTTTAGTGCTTATCTGTTCCATAATTTTTATTAGAGAGGAAAATAAAACCCTGTGCAGATGCATCTACAGGTAAATACAAACATCAATGTAACCTGTTCTGTAAACACGTGTTAAACACTGGTAAAAGGCAAGGGAGTATTGATTAGTCCAACTCATTCTAATTAAGTGGATGCAGCAAAAGTGACAGAAGATACATCCACCTGCATATCTCCAGGCTTTCTGATGCCTTCCAGGCAGTGATATTTCTTTAAAAAATAGAGTTGCATGAGGGGAGATTAAGGCACACTCCCAAAACCAGCTTCAGCAGGTTTATGTCAATAAAGGAGACAGATCAGAACAGAAACAAGAGGCTCACCTAGTTAATAACTGTAAAAGGAATTCCAGCCTTTTCATGGCAAAAGCATGCTTTGTGTGTGTTTTGTGAACAGTGGGTTTAACTGCTGGCCCCTGTCTTGGCTCAGGGTGACACATGACGTTGGAAAACAGAGCTGCTTGTTTATTTTTATACAATGAGCTCTAGCCAGTGAGCAGCTGAACCCCATCTCCAGCAAAGATACAGAAAAGGAGGAAGAGGGAATGGGAGAGGGGAAGGCCTCCATTTTCAGTCTTTATGCATGGACTGGCCATGAACAATTCCTGCTTTGCACATGAGTTCCCCAGAGGCTACACCACTCCCCTGTGTCAGTATTTAGGGCAAATGAAGATTGTGGGTTCTGGGGTCTGGAGGAAATTGCAATGGTCAGGTCTGCTGCGCCTCGGTCCCAGCTCAGTCTGCTCTCTGTGCCTCTGCACTCCAGGAAAATGGGTGTAAACAGCATTTCCCTGTGCCAGGGAAGTGTGTCAAGAACAGAAACAATAAAGATCTAAAGTTATTTGAGAACTGTATAGGCACTGTGTAATTCCTTTGACGGATGGAATAAGATAACATTTTAAATTAGCTGCATTTCCTACCAATATTTACATGTTGTAAAATGCTTCTTACGGCTACTTTCTGCAAAGAATAAATTACTAAACCATTTTATGCCATCTTTTATAATAAGCTATTAAATAATTTAGAAAGCCTTCTTTCATTAAATATTTAAAAGGCCTTAATTTCTCCATTCTAAATAATTCCTCACTTAAAATACAATTGTGCATCCCTTAAATACTCCTCTTGTGTAAAGTAAGAGTGAGAAAGAAAGAAATTTGGGGGCCATATCCTGTTCAGGGGGTTTGCCAGCCTGACTTTAACCCCACTGTCAGCCTGGTTAAAATCTTATCTCCTATTGAACAAAGGACAAAGAGAAACAAACAGGAAATAGAGCAATATCTGACATATCTTAGAAGAGGTGGAAAAAGATCTAGTCAGGTCACAGTGTGTATATGAGAACTGCTGCTGTTTGAGGGGAGCTAGAGACAAAAGAGAGCTAAAGAAAATACCTATACACTGGCTGACAAACCCAGCCCCATTTTGGGGCTAAATCACTATAAAAAGGGGAGGAATTTAGTGACAGTACTTGAAGGGGGCTTATAATAAAGAGACAGCACCTTTTTACACAGGCAGACAGGTAGTGATGGGACAATGGGGACAGGTTATACATTAAAAGAGCAGAGATTTATATTAGATGTTGTATAAAAATTCTTCCCTCTGAGGGTGGGGAGGCCCTGGCACAGGTTACCCAGAGAACCTGTGACTGCCCCTGGATCCCTGTAAGTGTCCAAGGCCAGGCTGGACAGGGCTTGGAGCAACCTGGGACAGCGGAAGGTGTCCCTGCCCACGGCAGGAGGGCGGCACGAGATGCTCCTTAAAGCCCCTTCCAGCCCAAACCATCCCTGACGGTGTGCGGGTATTGCCGCTCGGCACGGGGCAGTTCCAGGACAGCGGGCGGGTGACTGACTGTCCCTGCCAGGGTGCGGGGCTGTGGGTGACTGTCTCTGCCGGGGTGAGGGGGGACGATCCCGGCGCTTCCCGAAGGATCCCGGCCCTTCCCGGCGATGCAGCGGGGCGGTGCTGCGCCCTGGCGGCCCCGGCGCGGTCCCGCCGCTCTCCCTGCCGCGCTTCGCCCGCTCCCAGCTGCTCGAGCAGCGCTCGGGAATCTCACCGAGCCTCGCCCGCCCGGCGGAGCCGCCGGAGCCGCCCCGGCCCCGAGGGATCCCGGCCCTCCCGGCAGCCGCGCTCCTCTGTGCGGGTGCAGCTGTCCATGACAATTAGCGCTTGTCATTAATCACATTAATGCGCCGCTGTCACAGGGTTCGTGTGTTCAGCCTGTCCTTGGGGCGGGGGCAGTGCAGGGACGTGCTGATCTTCACCTCACAGTGACCTCCAGGTGCCCCATCAGCCCCAGCAATGGGCGGATACAGGGGAATAACGCGCCTCGCATTCTGCATTTGGTCCCTTAAGCCTGACCCAGAAATCTCTGCATCAGCTCACGTAACTGCAGTTGACCTGGAGGCTTTGAGTGTCGGTAAATCCACCTTGGCCAAGTTATCCCAACAGTTAATTAACCTCACTTTAAGCACTGCACCTTCCAGCTTGTACCTCCTGATACATGCTGGTTGTTTTCCCAGCTGGCACATCCCACAGGTGGTCAGGTCTTTAAAGGCCTCAGTTCTGCCAGTCCTTACTCACACCAAGTAAGGGCTACACCAGGTAGGAAAGCACTGTGCAAACTGAGAGAGCACATAAAGTTACCCATGTAGTAAAATCACAGAATCATAGAGTCACAGAATGATTTGGGCTGGCAAAGACATTAAAGATCATCCTGTTCCACTACAGGAACCCCTTCCACTATCCCAGGTTGCTCCAACCCCCATCCAACCTGGCCCTGAACACTCTCAGGGATGGGGCAACCACAGCATCTCTGGGCAACCTGTGCCAGGGCCTCACCACCCTCACGGTAAAGGATTTTTTCCTAATATCCAATCTAAACCTACTCTTTGTTAGTTTGAATCCATCCCCCCTTGTCCTGTCACTTCATGCACTTGTATAAAGTCCCTCTCCATCTTTCCTGTAGGCTCCCTTCAGGTACTGGATGGTAGCACAAGAGTAAGCTCACAGTGCAAGAAAGTAAAACTATTATTGGGTCTATTCTCTCTTCCCTTTATTCCCAGAGCTGACATCAGCTCTTCTGCTTCGCTACAGGAATCTCTGCGGGATGGAGGTCTGGTTGCATTGGGCTCCCCATGGCAAAGTGAGGCGAGAAGGCTCTTTGAACTGCACAAAAATCAGCCAGGCAGGTATCCAAAAAAACCACGGGGGCAAGGCAGCAGTGCCCAGCCCTCTCAGACCCCAGCAGACTCTCTACACAGTTCATGGGCAATTTTTGAACTGTTTTTTATGACATCACGTGCCATTTACAACATCAGTCTCTGCTGGCAGCAGTTCAGTCTGTCACCACAAGTCAGCCCTATCCACAGAAGTATTTCAAAATCTCACTTAACAGCAACTGGGGGAGGTGGGGAGGAAAAGAGAACAATGCCAATGAGAGCTAGAGGAAATAAACCCCACATCCTCCTGAGGAGGGAGAACTGAACTGCTGTTATGTCTACATAACAGGAGGTACTGACCACACCAGCAGCCATCCACACACAGACAGACAGACATCCTCTGTGCCATGGGTTTGGGGGAACTGGGTCTGTCTTCAGCAGTATTTGGAATTCTCTAGGGTATATCTGTCCTCACTACCTCCTTTAAGCACAAAAAAGCCCCTTTTGTCTGTTGTGAGAATGTAAAGAAGATGTCCTGGGAGAATATACTGCAAAACATGCCTAGATCACCCTAATTTTCTGGCCCAGATGCCACAGGCTTCCATAGTTAATACTGCCAGAGTCACAATAGTGACTTGGGTGGATGATCTCTTAAAAAGGCCTTTCTGTTGGACTCATTTTAAGTGACAGTCTGTGGCCTACAAATTTGAATCAGGTCACGCAGAAGCAGAAAGAGCAGTGCACAGGATCAGGAAACAAATTTGAGCAAGGTACTGAGGGCAAGGAACAGAGGACTGACTGCCACAAAACCCAGAGTACATACAGAGTAAGGAGGGGTTTGAAATCAAAGCTGTTGCTTCCTCTGCTCTCAACACAAAGTGAGTTCTCATCTTTCCTCCAGGATAAAGTCCACCAAGTCCAAGGGACAGCTCAAAGAGCAAAGTGCAGCTATTCTGACTGTGACATGGAGGCAGAATAGACCCTTTTCTCCATACAGCATTATTTATTATTCATCACCACCCCACTAGGAACCATTCTGCCAAACTCCTGAAAAGGCAGATATCACCATCAAGGTTTCATTTTAAAGATTGCATAGACTTACCAGTGTGGAAAGCCAACACAGGAGATCTCATTACAGCCCAGCGTTTCAACTCTTTCAATTACCTTTATCAGAAAGAATTTTGCCTTGTGATTATCCAGGTTCTTTCAGTCCCTCTCTGCAGCTTAAAATCTTCTTCACCCCTCTGAGCAAGCCCTGCTTAAGAGATGTGCAGGCTTCGGGCACTTTGTTCAAGGAGAGCAGGAATGACTCCAACCCTGTTCAAAGAGGACACAGAGCAGAGCCAGTGCCCTGCTCCACTCCCAGCTGCCCTCCCAGAAGCAGAGCAGCTCTCAGCTAAAGCAGGCAGCACACCAAAAAAATGTGGAGAGAAATGTCTTTGAAGGAAATCTCTTCAGCAGGATGTTTCAGACAGAGGAAAAACACATTTTCCCCTGCTGTAAACTCTGCTTGCCAGGTAGAAAAGTATTAAAGGTGTTGCACAGGTTGTCTTGAGCCATAAAACACTGTTCTCTCTGCCCTGAACTGGTGGAGGAATTTAATTTCTCCCATGGAAGGCAAAGATAACTGACCTGCTATAGAGCAGGTCACTCACCTTCTTTCCTTCTCACCAGGGAGCCAGCTGAGCTGGTGGGTTATTTTGCAGAAGTCACTCAGAGGAGGGAGGAATGGATGGAAGGGATGGAGGAGAAGAACTCGTGTCCATTTGTGCCTCTGGATAACGCACTGGGAGGTCCCAGACCTATTCTGGGTGTGTGCTGGCCAGCCATGCAAGAAGTAGATAATTCCTGACTAGGGGTGGCCATTCAAATGAAGAGCAAGAGGCAATTCAAGGGAAATAGCATGAAAATTAGGAGTCAGCAAGTGCAAGTGTAAGGAAAGGGGGAAGTAACTGAGTTTGTTTAGTCAAGAGAGTTTGTTGGTGACATGTCAACTGTCTCCTTGAAGAGGCTTGGTTTAAAGAGGGGTGGGCTTTAAAGTGATTCTCTGTAGCTACTGCAAGCAGCATAAAAATAAATTCAGTGTCCTGCAAAGGTTAATGGGTGTGTGCATGCAGAGAAACTTTCTGTGTCTAAGGGAGGGAAACAAGTGATACAAGCTGCTCAAAATCCTGTGGAGCCTGGTTTGTGGAGATTTCTTTAAATTGGATGAACACCTGTGAGGTGGTCAAGGCTCCCCTCTCCATCCACAGTGTCAGATTACATGTTTGCTCAGAGCACCTAACAAGACTACATATCCTTTATGCCCTGGAGCAAAAAACCACTGGGATATAAATGTGAGGTAGTCAGTCACTGTCAGTGTCAGCCTCAATACCCTGAATCAAGTCACAGGTTACTGGAGGAAAACTATGGCAGAAACAAACTAAAAATTCCTCCTACACATGTTGGGTTTTTCGTGCAGAGTCAGGGTGTGTTGTATTTAGATATCCTTCTGGTGGTTCTTGAGGTCCTCATGCAACCAAATTTGGTTCTTTCTGGTTCTACTGCATTAGAATATTTTATTCTCTTGTTGTTCCCAAAAGCACTCACGGTTACAGCATGTCTACTCATGCTTCCCTAAGCTGTATTAGGCCCTGACAACAACAGGGCTTTCATTTTGGTGTTACCAATGTAACCTGGTCCTTGCTTTTGTTTCAATTCCCAAAACACTCTGAGAGGTGAGCACAGAATAGCCAGTTTTGCTTTTAGAATGCAAGCATGTTTTATGAGCACTGGATGCACGTTGGCTGATGAAGAATCCCAACTGTCTGGGTACATGGGATAATTGTTCCACTTGGGACTCATTAGCTAATTATTTAAAGATTCTAAGGAAAAGCATTTCATAAATACAGCACTAAATTTCCAGAAGTGTAATTACAGACTGAACACACATTTTTTAGCACCTGTGTTATCCACTACATAAGCTGGTAGCAAAGTACCTTGTGGTGTGCTGCTCCTGCTCTCTGTCAGGCTTGGGGCAGGACAGGATAAATACTAGGAAATTGAAAGGTAACATTTTTGATATTCCCACTTTGGTAACAAAAACAACACAGTCAGCTTGGGGTGATTTAAAATTCTGCCCCTAACATACAGAATCTGAATAATGAAGGATAAAACTTGCACAGGGTGAGGGAGGCACAGACCAAACAGCCATAACTCAGATTCTTGATCTGGTTTTGTCACTTGACTTTGATGCTATGGGATCAGCTTTTTAATCAATGTTAGAAAACTTTGTTTGCTTTTCAGTAATTCCTCAATTTACTCTGGAAAAATATTGCTCTACTTAGCAGAAGAATTCCAGAATAGGATTCCTGACCCACCAATTCAGGAATTGTTACTCAAAAGTAAAAGGTGTCATGTGACACTGACAAAAATGAGGCAATTGTATGGCATGGAGATTTGGGCATGGGTGAATAAATAACTGCATTTAAAGGAGAACCAAAACTTGTTCAGTCTGGATTCTCATTAGCTGAGCAAAGGCATATTTAGAACCAATCTCAGAGTTTTATTTTCTTTCCTGTGATTTGGCAACTCTGGCTGGATGGAAGCCCTGCCCATCACACCCAGTGCACCGACAGTCTGTGCAAGCACTGGCTCTATGTCCCTCCAGCAGGCTCTGCCTTTCTCCTTGTAACCAGACAACTTCCAAATCCCACTAGGAATACGTAAAGCAACACTCAGCTATTTTCATTTCCAGCAGAACCAGGAACTGCATTCCCTGATGCAAGAACATTTCAGAAGTCACATAAATTACATTTTGCTCCTCACGTCCAGAAGGAATTTCCTCCATCCTTTCCTTCCTTTCCTCTTCCTGCCCAATCCCTCATGCCTTCTTCTCTGTGAGTCTCAGCCCTCTGTGTTTCTCTCTTGCACAGCACCTCTCCCTGCCTCCTCTGGCGAGTTGTCCTGCTTGGCAGCAGACCATGTGTGAACCCCCCAAAAAAGGGCTGGGAAGCAGGGGAAGAGAAAAAGTTCTCCCATGGCAGGTTAATCACCTGCTGGATGCTGTTTTCATCACTTCACAGGCACAAGGAAGGCGGGCAGAGCTCTGGCACTGTTGCAGTGGCAAAGGAGCAAACCTCTGAAGGTCCCAAACACTTTCCTGTGGCTGCACTACCAGGACAGGAGAGCAACAGCCGCAAAAAGCTGATAACTGCTTTTCAGAAACAGTAAGGGGTGTTAACATGGTATTCCCCCTCAAGCATCTGAATTGTCAGAGGGTCCTCCTTCCAGCACCTGTCACAGCTGAGGGAACATGTTTCAATACAGGAGGCTCAGCCAGTGATTCTGGCTGAAGTGTGACCCCAGCCTGGCTTTCAATGAGTAGCACCATATCCTCTTCATGGCTAAGGTTAGAAACTTTCTTTTTAATTTGGGGTTTTTTTTTTGGTCTCTTTTTCTTTTTTTTTAATAATAATCATTTTCATTTCCACAAAGCTCAGAGAAGCCTGAACTTCATGCTTTCAGTTCCCAATCTGCCTACAATGGATTTTTCTTTTTCTGTTCTTCATTCATGCAAAAGCCTCTTCATGACAGTGTAACCATGTGCATGATTGATGGGAAGAGCAAGGGGGAGGGTAAGTGGTATAATTTTGATTATGCTTTGAAATGCTCAGGGTTGGAAATGAAGTATGAGATTCCCCCCACTTCCCCTGCCTCTCCTTGAAGGCAATTATGATTGCCTTAAAGATGTGAGATCTGTTGAAAGTAACAAATCATTGACTGTTTATTTTCAGGGTAGACAACAATCAGCTTTTAATCAGCTTCTCATCACCACTAGAGAGCTATTAAGTCTCTTAAAAATAATTAGAAAACAGAAAAAAAAAAAACTTCTCCAATTATTTTCATCCAGGAAACTGAGATTTTATGGGAAAAAAAAAACCCAAAAAACAAACACCTCAAGATTCACAGAAAAAAACCCCAATATGGTGGCACATTAAGTACTCTCTTTTAGCTATGAGCTATTGTTTGCCAGAGGTTGGATTGTGCTTCCTGAGTTTGTATGAGATTATGGATATTGGCACCTGAATAAGAAGTAGTATTTTCAGTCACTGTGGGCAGACACTCAGGTGTTTCTGCTGAACATTTGTTTTAAGGAAATGGATTGCACGAGTCTTCCATGTCTCTGATTTCTGACTATTCACAGAACCCTGGCTTTCAGACTCCCACAGTATACATTTTTTCCATTTTTGAGTAAATCGTCTGTGAATTTTTTGTCCTGGGTACTCAAACTTAACTACAGTAAAGAGAGCAACCTCCAAATTTCAATTATATTGGAATTAGCAACAGGTATGAAACATCTCATATATCCCCTTTTGTGATTTCCGATGGGCAACTGAATAGTCATTTCAGCTCACACACAACTTTCCAGAAGCTTTCCCTACAAAAAATGCCAATGTGCCTCATTTACTATTGCCACACAGACTAACAGTGCACTGCTTGTAACTCAAACGTAACTCAGATCAATCGTGAGGACTTTGCTGGGTCCTGAGACAACTGCTGCTGTCCTGCCCAGCAGGTATTTGCCTTTCAGGTGATGACCAGGTGATGTCCTGGCTGTTCCTGAGGTGCAGTTACACCACAGGGAGCCTTTGGTAAGAGATTGGGAGACAGGTTTTGTCACTGTCACATTGCAGGGAACCTGCCCTCCAAAAAAAAGTAATGGGCTGCAAATCCCTTATGGACTCTAAGGGACAGCTCTCTAAAGAGCGTGTGAGTGCTCAGCTAATTAACTTCTTCCCCACCAGGACCCCAGTGGCTGTATCTTTTTATTTTATTTTCTCTATTGCCCATTGGAGGTGAATTGCGATGACTTTAAAAAGGGATTCTTCTTGTCCATCGATCAGTGTTGTACCCATTTGACCTACTAGTGTCTCTTTAAAGATTGATGAACTGGAACATAAAAGTGGAACTCTCTCAGTTTAAGTGTTCCCACCTGAGTTTCCTGTGAGACACGTTTTTAAAGAGGCCTATGGAGTGGTTGCACCATTGGTTCAAATTCCGGGGTTATTGCACACAGCACGTCCATGGCCTGGCAAGAGGCAAGACAGCAAAGACAGTCCCAGGACTGGTTTACATTAAAACCTGCTTTCATTAAAAATGTGCTACATCTCAGGACCAGAGCAGGAATTTAAGTCTTCTGCTTTAGTACTGGTCACTAATTAAATGAGAAATGGCAACACTAATAAAAAAAAAAGGAAAAAATTACTTAATGGATTATATCTTCCCCTCACCAACTGAAACCCCTCCTTGCAAATGACAAATGTTTTGGCTAAGACTGGCAAGAGAGGCTGCAGGCAGCCAAACCTTCACTCACCAGAGGGTACCCCCACATCCAAAAAGGAAGATAGAGATTTTTAATTTACAGCTGTGCCTTGCCCTAGGCAAACCCCACATGTTTTCACATAGTTATGTACTGCCAATTTAGTCTAATACATCATTTTTATACCATGGATGAAGTCCTGTCCACCTCTATCCTCCCTTAAAATTGACAGACACTGGCAAAACTTCACTTCTCTGCTCACAGAAATTGTTTGGTGAGCCAAAGCCAAAGGACATTTTCCAGAGAATGCACCCACCCTTATTTTACCTTCCTGGTCCTTTTTCTTTTTCTAGGCATAGGGTTTGGGGCAAATAAAATAAATATCTGGGTATTTATTTGTTCATCTTCATTCAGATTGTATGATTTTGAGGAGATACTTGTGAGTACGAAGTGTCTTGTAGCAGCTGTGTGTCAGAAAGACAGAAGAACCCACTTGGAACACTGATACTGCTGCACAAACCAGAATAAATGGCCAGTGGAGGGTATGGTTTATCATTTTAAATTATTTTTGCTCTCCAGCCAAAGACAGTTGGTTTCTTAAACCATGATTTTATCCTTTCTAATTTGACTTCTCAATTGTAACAGGATTCTTAATTATTTCTCTGCTTGCAATAGCACCATCCAATTTATCACCTGAGAATAGCAGCATAGCATAAATAATCTATTGCCTTTTTAACCTGAAGGTCTCAGCATTAAGTCTTCAAGAATATGAAAAATTTCTAATTTAATAATGGAATATTCCTACGATGGTCACCCTAACTGGAAAGTATTGCTTTCTGAAGTTCCCTGTTCTCCTCTCAGGAGAAGTCAGCCGAGCTCTCTGAACACAGAGCTCAACCCCTCCTTAAGCTCCATTCCAACAGTCTGGACACAGCTGGAGGTTGTCTGGGACCCCCCTGGAGCTCTCACCCACCAGAGACCTCTGGCCTCTCGTCCTGAGGTGCATGTCCCAAAATGCAGAACCACACCCAGGTCGTGTCTCTGTGTTGAACAGTGTTGAGCAAAAACTACGAATGAAAGGGAAAATCCAGAGGTTTCTCCCCTGGCACAGAGGACCAGGAACAATCTCTGCTGTGAGTGGGTAAATTTCAGCTGAACTTGGAACAGGAATAGGATTTTTTTTAAAAAAAACATCTCTAAGAAAGATCTGCTGAGCACCATGTAATAAAAATACAGACAGACTGGATGTAACATGTTTGCAATTTTCCTTGGCTCTTATTTACATCTCTGATTCTGACAGTCCTGTTCTGGACAAGAAACACTGGCTTCCATCCATATTAACAGAGCAAGATCCCTGGTATGGCACAGTGTTTGTTACTCATCTCAGGGACACAAATATTGTATTTAATCAAGAGCTGAAGTAAGACCAAATGAATAAAACAAGTTAAAGTAAAGTGTGAAGCACCAGAGTATCCTCAACACTTTGCAGTTTGGCAGGGCATTGCTGGGTGGAGCAGGCAGAGTGAAATTTGCTTCCCAAATCACATTTTACTGTCAGACCATCCTGTGGCAGCTCTACAGAGATATCCTGCTCAAATCATGTCCTGTCTGCCAAGCAATGCCTTACCCAGAGGTTTTACAAAGTCTCCCCAATACCTTCCCATCACAGGTATGGCCCACCTACAAGCTGTCCCTTTTCTCAGCACCCAGCTGAGCCACTTCAAAGAGGACAGCCCTGAGCTAGAAGAAGGCAAAATCTGCAGGTCTTGGTGAAGCACCTCTGTCCTACCCTAGAAACCAAACAGAGATGTCTAAAAAAGACAGGAATAACAAAACTCCAGCCCAGCCCTTGGACAAAGCATTTGCCACAGAAAGGCAGTGACCCAAGGGCCTGAAGCAGAAGCTCAGCCGTGCTTGTCAAATGATGCATTTGTAGCTGCACTGAGATTTGAGATTCAAGCTTGAAAACCAGCATGACTGGGGAGTCCCTTAGAATTGAAGCATGAGGACTGTGAAAGCCTTATTCCAGATGCAGTGCCATACACACCATTATTGCCACCAGAGAATCCACCCATGACACCAGTGTGGGTGCCTGCTCCGTTAATGTGAGGCCAAAAACCCCTGAGGGTGCAACACGAAGGAGCCCTTCCAGCACAAGGCTGTTTGTCTCCTCCTTTAATAACATCAGCTACCACATCTTAATAGAGCAGCTCCTCCCCACAGCTCCTCCTCCACCCTGCGTACCCTGATGATGCCTCCTCAGTATTAAAAGCAGCGTCGGATGAAAGACGGAGGCCCCGAGACGTCGCTTTTTTCATCATGTATAATTTGTAAAGCTAGTCAAAAAATAGCAAGTGATTTAGCCTGGAAGTTTGCCAGCTTGGCTATTCATAGCACATGTGATCAAACAGCAGAATTTGCCAGTCACTGGAAAAACAATCGGGCTCCGTAACCTGACTTCACCGCTGAGAACAGAGCCTGTAAACATCACTATTGATCAGGGCAGAACTATTTTCATCAGGCTGCACTGCCCTGGACATTAAACATCTGCAGAGTCAACGCCTGCACAGCTGAAGTTAGGGCAGATAGCCCCAAGAATTTAACATTCCCGACACATGAGCGATTTCCAAAAGAATTGGCGGCCAAAGATACCATGAAATTACAGAAAATTGAAAAAAAAAAAAAGATATCCTAAATGGATCTTATGTAAAACTCTGGGTTATGGTACAGCTTATTGACATATACAACAAATTAAAACAGTTAATTCATCTTATTACCTTCCACTGATAATTTTTTAATTAAGTTACTTATCTTTATCTACATATTTAAGAATGTAGATCTTTCATTATTCATCTCTTAAAGAAAATCAATGTTGTCCTGATTTTCTACAGCTCAAACAAGGGAGCAGTATTATCTATGCTAGGACTGACTAATAGAAAAAAAATTCATTATCTTTAATAACAAGCCCTGAGAAAATACTATTGAGCACATTTTCATACTGCTAAAAGTTTGAATTATGACCTAGAAGTTTAATAGTGTTCAGTATCACTACAATATACATCATTATTTTCTTTAAATGCTTAGAAATAAAAAAGAAAAAGGTAGAAAATTATTAAAACAGTCTAATGAAATGCTTTAGAAAGTTCAGTCCTAATTCTGGATTATATTATAAAAACCACTAGCAGAATAGCTTTATATTCTGGTTTTTATTATTTATAATTATTATTGTGCATTTTATTTATTACTAAGAGACTGGAAGCTCATCTGTAGCATTGTGAGATGCGAGTGTCTAAATGCCTATCCACTACACGGTTTTGAATTATTTGCACATCAAAACAGACTCTGGTTTTACACTTGGGATTCTAAAGCTTTATAAAAGACACCAGGAAAAGAGTAAAGTTTGAATCTCAGTTTCTGGAGGAAACAGAATTTTTCTAGTCATCTAAAGTGTCCTTTTCTTCTCAAGGTGACCTTAAGTTTCAGGTTTGTAAAATGGTTTCCTCTTGTGTTCAATCCTACTGTGTAATAAGTTTTAAAAATGACTGTTTATCTTCTTTATTATATTAGTCATATATAGCAGGAGAAGCCTCTGTGGGAATTTTTGCTATCGGGTTTGCTCAAGCCTAAGTCAATGCTGATTTAGAAAACATAACTTACCCTTAGTAACAAACAATCAGGGATATATTTATTGGAATAACATCTTTCCATTCTCCTCCAGCAGCGTGTTTCGTTTATCAGTTGCAGTGCTGCAGATTGGGGGATATTTACAGTGACCAAGGCAATTTGAAAGTAATGCTTTTATGTTGCCCATTTTATTACAATTTTACAAGCCTGAATCGCCAGCATTTGGCAAAACAAATAGATCTCATAGTTCTGAAAAATGTTAATGAAATGCAAATTAGCCAGGCAGGTATAAGTTTTATTTATGTCAGAGGAGTGAGAATTGGTGCATTGTTCAGAAACTGCCCATTGCAGAAGTTATATTTAATGAAGTTTAATTTTTTTTTTAAATTTTGCCTTGCTAAGCATGACCTCGGCTGCCTGCACCATGTAATGACAATAATGAATAAACATGCTGTGCTTATGAAGAACTAGAACCTAACAAGATGATCAATTGTTAATTCTATAAAGTGACTAAAACGTGTCTCCACTATCAATAAGTAAATCAGCTTCTATTTGCAGTACTAATGCACCTTGTACATATCCTCCAGCTATCCTGCCCTTCTCTGTAATAATGTAATTATCAGTTTGGTCATATTTAAGTACAACCTGAACGAGATTTGATATTATTTTTGTCTTGAGGGTGGATAAATAGGAGGAAAATTTGTTTGGATATTTAAAGAGACACGATACATTTATTTGGAGGATGCAGATTTTCCACTTGCCCTCCAATTAGTTATACAAAATTATTCTTTTGAAAACCAATTATTTTACAGCATTATTCCTAAATCATACAGACTATTATCAGACAGACATTCCAGAGAAGAGGGCCTTTTTATTATTAAAGCCCTTTGCTCTAAACCTCTGTAACAAAGACTTTAAACAAAAGACAACAGTGCTCATTAACTGTAACAGAAGATGTTTCTTCTCTAAGGGAAAAAAATAAAAGCATTTAAAATAAGACTAATTTTGCTTTATTCAGGCTTTATTTTTCCTCTTACGTGTGGAAAACACAGAAGGTAGATCAGATCTTTAGCCATAATACAATTATGTATATTCCAAATATGCGAATTACAAATAGCTGACTGTCTCCACTACATTTCCAAGTAAGACTTAGCAGTAATAGTTTATCCATTGCTGAAGAACACATTCAAGAAAAAGAATGTTTAACACATGCAAAACCCAGGAGTTTTGCTTGAATTACCTGTTTTCCTTCTCCTTCCTGGAGCTGTCTGCAAAGACACTGGGAGGAAGCAGCTTCCTGTTCATCCACCCAAAACCACCACCCACCTCAGTCTGGGGTGCAATCAGTGAGGAAACCTCACCTGGAGCATTTCACAGGTAAATGATACCCACTGGCAAGGTGAGTGATTGTTTTTAAAGTGGCTGCACTAATTGTACTTAAAGTGGCTGCCCCTTTTTCATAATTATAAACAGTAATTATTCTTAAATGTTTACAGCTTCTGTGACTACTCTTCTATTGTTAAACTGAAATACATGTCACAAAAATATATTAGAAACATTGCAAGAAGGAAATATTCTGGAGGGAAATGCTCTTATGTGGGTGGATAAGCTCAATATACCAATTAATTTCTAACACTTAACCAAGTGTCATTCTCAGGTGGAAGGTTACACTCATTCTGTCAGAAGCTGTCCCGCTTCACCCCAGATCCATCTCTCCATGACGATTCAGTGTAGAAAAGGAGGGATAATCCTTTTTACCTGCTACTCTCTTAAGACAATCAGCACAGGTGTTTAAAAGCTATTTGATCTAATAAATTTTTGTTCTTTCAGTGGTCCCTGAACAGAAACAGATCTATTATTAAACAAAATCAGAATTAATCATTTCAGCAGCACACTAAAAATAGGGGGATAGTTCAGTACTAAAATAATTATTTTGCTTTTTCCTCCCTTAGCCCCAGTTAAGCCCATACACCACAAAACTGGCAGGTATTTCCACAATTAAACTGTTGCTCCAGTAGTACTTTGCAGTTAAATAACCCAATTTCAATTACTCTGTGATGTGCTTCCAAATAAAGGATATTAACTCAGCGGTTCAGAGGCGCTGTTTAACTGAATAGTGTAACAGGAACATGCACACATGACAATCTCTCTACATTCCACAGAATGACTAAAAATCCTTTTTTGAGATTCAATGGCCTGTTTTATGTGCAGGTGCACTCACTGCTGTGGATCTGTGTTTGGGGAAATTTTCATAGCACTTGACTTCTAACCATGGTGCTTCAGAGCCATTAAACTGGCAGTGCTCAGCACAAACAGTAACACAATCAACACGAGCCCGCCAGACAGCCAGGATCAGGCTTTTACACATGCCTGGATCCATGCTGGGCCAATTCCAGTTGCATCCCAGTTTTCCTCAGGGAACAAGAAATGTCCCAGAGCAGGGCAGCCATAACACCTTTTGTCATTAAGGTTATGAAGAGTTCCTCCGTACTATCTTACTTTTTCCAGAAATAAAACAAGTGTGTATCCTGAGTACAGACCTGGCATTGCTGCAGACCCTGGCATGCAGAGGAGGAGATAACAGCAAAGAAGAAGAGATGATCCCTCCTTCCTCCACAGTAACCCTGTCTGCTGAGCATTTGACAGGAAACTGGAAAGAAACCAGCAAGGAACATGGGCTTCCTGAATGCCCAGTAAAGAGACCATCATCAGCAACCAGAGCTTCTCTATCTTCTTTTCAGAATTATTATAGAATGGTATGGGCTGAAAGCGACCTTGGAGTTCCAAATCCCTCCTCCTGCCATGGGCAGGGACACACACCTTCCACTAGACTGGGTGGCTTCAAGCTCCATCCAACCTGGCCTTAAACACTTCCAGGGATGGGGCAACCACAGCTTCTCTGGGCAACCTATGCCAGGGCCTCACCACCCTCACTGTGAAGAATTTCACCCCAATATCCAATCCAGACGTGTTCTCTTTCAGTTTAAAGCCATTTCCCCTTTTCCCTTACAAGCCCTTGTAAATTATAGGGAACAGAGTCTCAAAGACCAGTTTAAGCAGGGCACTATAACTCCCCTGCTTCTGTCATGGAACCATGCTTCCATTAAATAACTCAACCACACCTGTTTAATAGTTTAAATATAACAAGAAGTTTCATTTAGGAGTCCAAGCTAAGTTAATTTTTCCAGGAAATTGTAATATGGATGCATTATATTAAATTCTGGAACACGGCATTTCTCTTCCTATCTCCAACATTATTAGCATCTTACAGTGGCTTGAATTAAAAAAGAAACATTTATTTTATCACCCTGATATCAGCCCACTGCAATATACCATTTTTGAAACAGGGAAATATCACGGCTTGGCATCATAAATTCAACACTGTAACAAGATAAATCCTTCCCATTAATGTAAACCGCTGTACTTCACAGTATATCTGCATCTGCAACATACTTGTGTTTGCTGATCAGACTATCATAAACACACATCACTCTCAGTGAATAATGGAAGCAGCAAGAAAATCCGAGGGTAACTGCTCTCCAGGCTAAAGCAGCTGCAGCCTGGTCCTTCAAACAGATTCACTCATGCAGGGATGTTCTGCTTGTGTTCAACAACATAAAATACCATCGTCCTCACCACTGGAATCCACATAATGCAGCAAATGGCATCGAGGTACAGTCACTCCTTAATTACACATGCACAGAATGAATGCTGGAAGCTTTATTAACTTGCAATATATATAAATCCCAGAGATGCACAAAGGAGAGATTGGGTAGCCTATCAATTAAGAATTTCTGAATTTCTCACTGAATACTTAAGGTGACACTGAATTGACTCAGGAAAAAAAAAAAAAAAAAGAAGCTCACTTAATTTTGTTGAAAAGAAAAATCACTAACCATTTAGTGCTTCCTACAACAACTCAATTTCCACCTTTTCCCCTTTACACTGAGATCAACACTCTGAAACCTGTGCCAAATGGGAATTTGGCACGCAGTTTAGGAAATGCAAACACATGAATTAATAACCTGAATTATGCAAATACGAACCTGAAATTTGCAATTTGTTTTAAAAAGCTGAAAGAACTCCTCTTAATTGGTTTATCCATGTCTAGGCATTACTCAAATGATTCTGGTTTAGCAATCAGCAGCCTCTTGCAGGCTCAGAAAAAAAGTCTACAAATGCTTTAAGAGTTAAAGCACCTGAGTTCTGCTCTCTCCTCTATAAGGAAAAGAAACCAGTAAGAATCAGTAAGTCCAAGCTGATTCCATGTTCTTCAGCTCAAAGGGATGTAGCACGAGTGAGTCATGCTTGGCAAATGGCTGGAGAACAGAAAGGGGCAAGAGCTCTGCAGTGAGAGTTGGGGAGGGAGTTCTTTAACCATCTTTTACCATCCTGTAACACCAAGGGTGGGACTGCTGCCCCTTAATATATTTATCCTTGTTATACCTCACAGCACAAGTAGTACAACAGCTGTGGAAGGAGAGAGAAAACTTGTACTGATGCTGTGCAGATGGAAATATCCTTCTAGGAAAAAGACCTGACCCCACCAGAGTTTTTATTCCACAGATGTTCCCTGTAAAGTGTAACTGAAATTGAAACACAACAGAAAGGGGAATAAAAACAACGGGTCACCTTTGGAGTCACGGAGATACCCAGTACTACTTTCCCTCACTTGAGCTTTACTCTGGCATACTTGTACCAAGTCCGAGAAAATCAGCCTTTCAGCTCACAACCTTTCCAAAAAGCTGCTGGAAAATATAAAATAGAGCAAAATGGGTGAAATCTGCAGTCCTTTGTTCCTCCTTACAAGCCCCTTCAGAATAGCAAAGAGGCTTCGGTGCCACAGTCTGACAGAAATCCCCGTCCTTGCAAGTACTCAGGATGCTCTGGCACTGCAAAGCAGCTCAGCTCGAGCTGCCTGACCCCAGGTGAAAGTGTGCTGTGATCTCCTGATCTGCAGGGCTGGCACCGGCTTCAAAGCAGCTGCTTGCGTGATGGTTATCACATTTTCAAAGGGGAAAAGAGATGCTGAAGGAGCTCTACTAGACCTTGGGAAAAGGAGTCCCAGGGCCATAAACTCTGAGAGTAAGACAAGGAAAATCCAATACCTTGGCTGAAAAGTATTTATACAGGAGAGATCTTTATTCTGAATGTGCTTCCAAAATCCAGCACAAAACATTATGCTCAAGATTTTCCTCCAGAGACTGGAATGAGGCTTAGGACTCAAATGTATATTGCTACTCCATATTCATATTGATAGAATGTTTAAAAGAATCAAAGCTTGGTCTTAGTTATAAAATATTGGTAGTCCAAACAAAAATTTTTGCACCCACAAATTCAAGTTTAGTTCTAGAGTAAGAGCTTATTTTTTCAATGGCCAGCAGAGGTAGGTGACATTACAAAACCACGCTGATGTCAAGATTCATAAGAAACCATATTTTACACAAGCCTGAGAATTAATTGCTTCTCATCATATATTTTACTATTTACTTCTCCATGTACATTTTTTTCTAACACTTGAGGAGTACTGGCCAAATTCTGCCCTTTTCACTCTCAGCCCAGTCCTTAATTAGGAAGCTTTGCCTGAGAGAGGACAGCAGGTGCTGGCCTTCGATTAATAGGAGATTGTCATGGAGAGATCAGGGGCTGCTCCCAAATACCACCAACCAGTTGCCAATTCAGATCCAATCCAGAGCAGTCACATCTGGAAGGCAACACCAGGAAGGCAACACCTGCACCTGAGCTATATGACCAGGAGAACTGGTGGATTCTTAGGAATTTATATAAAACTCAGGGAAGTCAGTGTGAATTCTTTTATGCAATTTAAATAATATTCCACAATCACCAGAGCTAGAACAGCCTACTAAACAGCTGAGGAAAAGGGCCGTGGAATAAGTGGCATGAACCCAGACAATCTCTGCACCCTGGCAAGGCAGAAAACTCTTCAGTATTGGACTAAAATCTATCACCAAGACTCTTGTTTCCTTTTGCCTGTGTTTTTCTTCAATAATTGGGAGCTTTTAGCTATCAGAGCACATCAAACTGGTACCTTCCACAAGCACTGAAGTCACTCAGACAAAATATATCCAACATCAATATGAAGCTAGAAGGGGAAAAAAAAAAGAAGAAATCTGCTACAGCATCATCTAAACATAAGACACTAAATAATAGCATTTAAAAAAAATCTATTTCACACAGATGAAAATCATTACAGTACTCTAGAGACCCTCTCTCTCTCTGCAGCTCCCCATGTCATTTCCTAGCTGGTAAAAATGTGCCACAGGATATCAAAAGACGGTAACATTCTTCTAATTTTAATATTCCTCTAATCCAATAATGGCTTGTTTACTGCTTTCTAATTTAAAGGTAATTCATTAGATGTATTCTGTCACGTCTTATTGGCAATGAAGGCATAAGGATCTTACACACAGCTCTGAGGCACATCAGTCATATTGCTAATATTCTGTGTGGGTTCCTCAGTGCAAAGGGCTATCAATGCAAGGGACTCTGTGTGTACCTACATATAAATCACAACCAAAAATATGAAAAGACTTCAGGAATGAAGTCTGGACCCAAAAATTTATGTTTTCGCATTGAGAATTCTAGCAAACAGAAATATAAGTGATTTGAGTGCAAATATTTGTGATAGGGACAAAAAGGGTCTTGCACAGCCTGTGGGGAAGCCCCTGCCTGACCTGCAGGGGAATTGGATGAGTCTGCAGCAAATGATGAAGGTTAAGGAAACATTAGACAGAAGAAGCAGCCTGAACTCCGAAATGCACATTTCGGGAGCCAGACCATGCCAGGCAACATCTGTTGTGATTCTCCAAAAGCCACCCTGAGTTTTTGAGCAGTCCTAGAGCAAAGTGACAGAAACTGAGGCCGAGGGCTTCAGACCTGCTGGATCCTGGCAGCAGGGAGGCACCAAGGTGAGGGTGACAGCACAGCAGTAGCCATTGGCACAGCAGGGCAAGGCGCTTTCCAGCCTCACCAGCATCCACCTGGCTGCACGGGGTCCCTCCTCACTCCCCTGGCATGGAATCTGTGCCCACCTCCACGGGAGTAGCTCTACTCCGAGCAATCAGGCAAGGAAAGCAATTTACTACAGGTGAAAACACTGTGTGCTCAAACCCGCTGCTCAGGCAGCTCTCCTGCCACAAGGGCTGAGAACTCTTTGGCTGTTTACACTCTGCCAGCAACCAGCTCAGTCACATCAGCTCTCTCCGTGCCAGGGCACTGATATGCCCATTTTCAATAATCTCTTCCCAAGAAATGAAACCTTTAACCAACCAGACTAACCACTTAATGAATTGTGGCTCTCTCAGAGGAGGACACAAGGCTGAGAAACACAGAGACACCGTGCTAGGAAACCACGGCGTTTGCACGAGCTGGCGTTATTCCTCAGGAGCACGGCGGGATCACCAGTTTGGAAGACAGTTTGGGTCCGTACGTGTCCAAACCCATGCCCTCATTGGCTGTCGGTGATGTCATGCCCGTGCATTAATCCCCGGTGACTGCAGGTTTAACATCCCACGTATCACCACATCCTCTGCTAACGACAATGACCACGGGCCTTGGAGGAAATTACTCGAGCAGAGAACAAAGCAACTTGTTGAAACAAGCAAAGTCACATCTCTTAAGTGATTCTTTCCAGCTTTTATTTTGTCAAAGTGAAGTTGCTGGGATCAGGAGATGACACGTGCCTCACTGAAAGGAGTGGGTATTGGTAGAGCTCTGATTTAAAGCAAGTAAATCCTCCCACTCTAAAAGGTGAAAGTGCCAGTAGTGGGAAACCAACTGCTCTGGGAAGTGAAAGTATTTCGGGAGCTATAAAATCGGAAGCTGAAATTCTAAACACTTTTTTTTACAGAAAAGAAGAAAAAAAAAAAAAAAAAGAGGGATATTTAGGGTGCAAACTTGACTCTTTGCTACCAACACCTTCATCACTGGAGTAACGGGGGCGGTAAATGAATTACGCGCACACGCCCCAGTGCAGAGATGGATTTAACTCCAGGACCAATACTTGGAGTGTTCCGGACTGACACTCACACAGCCACGCTCCCGGAGCCTGCCCAGCCCGTGGGGTTCGCTACAGACATTCTGGGAAGCGCGAACACCGCAGGCACTCCGGGCACGGGGGATGCCCGGTACGGGGGATCCCAGGGTGCCCGGTTCCAGGGTTCCCGCTGCCCCTGGCCGGGCAGCCCCCGTGGCCTCTCGGAGAATAGACAATGTTAGCCATCACACTCCCGGTACCTGCGCTCCGAAATACAAGTTACACCGCAGCTGAAGCGATGCTTCTCTCCCAGCTGCCTCCCCACGGCACGCATCACACACCCCCCTCCCTGGACACGCAGCGCCCAGCACCGGCCCCGGCAGCCGGCGGAGACCCCCGGCTCCAGCCCGGCCCCGCACCTCCCAGCGGGGAACCTCAGCTCCGGCCCGTCCCGCTCCTCCCGGCTTCGAGCACCAGCCTGGGCAGCCGGAGGGGAGCCCCGAAAAAAAAAAAGAGGGGCCCCGCAGCCCGCGGTGCCCCCGCTCCGCTGCCCGGTCCCGCTCACCTGGCCGCCGTCTCGCCCGCGGAGCGGCTGCGGAGGCAGGAGCAGCGTCCGGGAAGGGGGAATCACCCACGGGGGAGCGGGGAGCGCACACGGCGTTCGGGCTGAGAGGAGGATGCTCCGCACAGACTCCTGCACGTAGCGGCGCAGCGCCCAAAGTGGCTTTGGAACTCCCCTCCCACTCCTCCTCCTCCTCCTCCTCCTCAGAGCCTGGGGAGGAAGCACGGTGTTACGGCTTCGGCGTCTTTCCCACCTCTGCGGAGCATCCTCCCTTCGTTCGCCCCGGTGCCTGACCTCACCGCGCACGGGGAGCGCAGAGCTGGAGCTGCTCGGGCGAGGTGCCCTCTCCTCCCTCCCTCCCTCCGCACCGGGCAGCGGGATGCTGCTGCCGGAGAAGATCGCGCTGCCTTCCGGAGGAAGAGCCTTCTCTCAGCCCGGGCTTTTAAGCGCCTGACGGAGTCCTGACCTTATTTCAGCATCCGAGTGGCCGCTGCTCAGCCGAGGGAAGACACGGGAGATGTTTCCTATCTCGCAGCCGGGCCGGAGTTCGCAGCATCTTTCGGAAACAGCTGCAAGTTGAGAAGGGTGCGGGGGTTCAGGCCACAACCTCCCCACGCCTCTTACCGCACGTCCACAGTCCTGCGGGTCATCAATAAATCATCACCTTCACAAATTTGGTTTAAATGTTCAAAATGAAAGCTGGTGTTTCCCTGGCTACAAAGTGGGGGTCACTTTGAAAGCCTTTCCAGCAGCACTGGGAAACAGAGTCTCCTCCTTGCACTGCCAGTGACTCTCTGTCCAACCTTTATCACCTCACTTTACCCCTTCAGATTCTTGTAGCCCTGCTGCTCGCCTAAACAGTGACGTCGAAACAAATGCTTCAGTGGGTGTCAGGCATTTAAATATGCGTGGAATCGAGTCTCATTTCTGTGAGAGAGGGCAGTGTCTCACCGTAGGTAACCAGAGGGCTCAGTGCAACAGTAGGTTGATCTCAGTTATATTACCTAAATCCTGTTGTGATGCAAATCATCATCCTCCTGGACAAACACTCCTTAAATTGGAAGAATCACTGAAAAAATGCCTTGTGCAACCGAGCAGGCTACTTTTATCACGGGAAAGCACTCTGGATACTGTTGTGGAATTGGAAAATGCCTTTTGAATTGTCTTTGTGCAAGTTGTCTTGTGCACATGTGAAAAACAGTAAAAATCTCAGCAGCTTCCACACCACCATTCATAGTAAATTAATAACCCAGAAGCAGACTCTCACATCCTGGATATTTTCACTTAGCCTGAGAGAAAGGCTCTGAATCCCCAGCCTTAGCTCTCCTTCATCTCATGCAGCTCTGCTCTTTTAATCAGGAGTTGCAATATAGTCAAAGTAGGAGGGAACAAGCCCACAGCATGAGATCACATCTCTCCATCTCATTCCTTACCTGAGGAGATGTCACCTTCTTGCCTACTCTTCTTGACACTTAACACCCCTCCAGACCTCTAGGGAGCCTGGAAAAAAGGGAGAGAGAAAAGGCAGAAGCAGGAAGGAGCTCCAAGGTTGCATAAAGAAGTGTGAGAAGGAGATCTGGGCAAAAGGGAGGGAACTGGGTGTACTGGTGGGAAAGGGAAAGATTTAGAGGAGAGGAGGAACAAATTAGCAGGAAACAAGGTCTCATCTTGCTGCGTGGGGTACAGTTTGTTGAAAGTAGGCTGGTCAGGACATCAGACAGGGATTATCTAAGATCAACAGCCCCCTGATGTGTGTGGATGGAGCAGTTTACCAGCTGTGGGGGCTTTTACTGGGCTGCTGAGCCACAGGAGACAGGAGTTCACACCTCTTCGTGGCCCGGTGCTATCCTGTGCTCATAATTCCTTCCCGTCTCTCAGCCTCGGTTTTCCCATCCAGACAACAGAGCCAACCCCATTTCTAGCGCAGGGCTGCTGTCAAAGTGAATTAAGAGGTCCAAAGAGTACTTTGAAATGCAGATATTATGCTCACTGGTTTTAATGTCTCCAAAGCGGTCTCCAGATATCTCTAAATCCTCAAGATATCCCTGATCAATTCCTGTTTTGCATACCAGGAAGCCAAGCAGAGGGACAGAGGTTTTAGTCCATCTCTTTTATGTTGTGCTCTGAGGGTCCCCCTGACCTTGCCATGGCTCAGGCTCCCAGTTTTTGTCCCACAGAGTCTGATCCCATCCAAAGTCATGTTTTTCTGGTGACACAGAACAAGCTCCATACATGCAGAACCTCCACACCTGATTATTAATTACTACCCCGTTAGTAATAGATTACTAACCCCACCTAAAGCTGTTTCCTCTGACAGGTCAATGCCCAGGCTTGAGCTCTCATCCCCTCCCTCACCCTGGAGTTACACACCCGTATTTCTGGCATCCACTGTGCCCTGCAGGACCCTCCCAGAAAGCTTGGGTGCTGTGGGGCTGAACTAAATCTCCCCCTGTATTTTCCTTGCCTTTGCAGGTGCACTGGGAAAGAGCAGGACACAGGAGCTTCTGGTCCCCAGGCCTGTGATCAAATTATCTCTCCCTCTGTCACACGTCCTAATCATCACAGCTGGCGGTCATGCCAACAATATTAACGCTGCTGAGTAGCTTTCAGTTTTGCAATTAGCAAGGTTTTCTGCTTCCCTCAAATAAAAAATAGGCTGGTGCTTCTTAACACTGCATAAATGAAACAGAGACATTCCAGGCCCACGTTCCTGCCTTGTTGAGATGAACTGACATTAGAAGTGCTGGAGATATTTTAAGTCTTCTGAAGATTAAAATGGTTACAAAGCTTATTATTTCTAAACATGTTTATCCTGCCTCTCTTTTTTGTTTGCAAAATTAGGCAAAGCACACTTTAAATAAACAACTATTGTACTATTAAACATTGATTAAAGAAAAGGGTTCCATTTAAATTATTAAGTGGTAAGATAAAAAGCATCCCTTCTCTTTTGTACGCTACTTTATTCAGAAGTGAAACTTCTGTAGTCTCGCTGAATGCTAATGAGCAGCATAATAATGCACAAGGGCAAGAGGGGGCTGAGTAATTAAAAACAGAGGCCAGAAATCAAAGGGCTTGAAATACACTTACGAAAATAATTCAATTATACATTAGAAACCTGGGATAATCAAGACACATCCCACAGTTTCATTCATCATTATGCCCCAATTTTATATCTCTACTGGTTTGCCGTACACAGAAAGAGGTGATTGGGGCTTTCATGTGTGATGCCTCAGCTGGAGAGACAAAGGCAACGTGCACTCAGGTCCCATCCTCATCACTGCTCCTTGAAAACGGCTTCACTTGAGTGAGTAAATTCTCACTTATCTGATTTAGGGAAATATTTCTGGTCACAAGATAATTCTGCATCAGTTCTATATTCCTTTTCTCTGTAGCTTTGTAATTTTTAAATTTAATTAGCACAAATCTCCATGTGTTGGGGAAGTATAGGGAAGTGTATAGGGAAGATAAAATATCTCCATTTTATCTTCCCTATAAATCCATCTCCCACCACTCTCCTTGGCTTCACCTCTTCTCATGGCTTCAAGCTTGCCTAGTTATCCACAAAAACCTCTGCCAAGCAAAGCAGTGGGTAGGTTTGTCCAGAAAACTGTGTATTTAGCGGGGGTGACATCGTGAGACTGAGGTTTTCACACAACACAAGCTGGGTCAAAAAGTCCTGATGTAACTTTGCAATGTCACTTTTGTGGGCCAAGGGGCCTCAGCACAGCTCCTGCTCTCCAGGACAGCAAAGCAGACTGTAACACTTACAGGGAATTCCAGTGCCACGTGATAAAGCAAGGCAAAAATGAGGCAGTTTGGTCTTGTTCAGTGACTTTGGAGATCAACAGAGGATTTAAGTGATTTTGCCTTGTGCAATCTTGATGTAACAAGCAGTTTCCAAACTTAGACTCATTGTACTGACTAAAGCTTAAAGGAGGGAACTGTAAGTGATGCATTGTCAGGAACCACGGAAAAAACAGAAAAAGTGAGCTGGAGTTCCAGCTGACAGAGGAGAGCACTGTGTTCAAGAGTTTTGCAGATGCACAAATTGTTAGCTCCAGTTTGGTAAACAATTAAGGCAACAGCACCAGAAAAATGTTGGAGACAACCCAGAAAAGAAAGAATCAGGAATTTTAGCAAAACCAACACTCAATTGTGTACAGCTTTCTGAGAAATCAATCTGATTGTCTCATCAGAATTTTGAAAAATTAAGCATAGAAACTATGAGTTGTCTCTAATGAGCAATGGGGCCAAACCAAACACTGCTGTGCTCCACGAGGCCAGAGGAGACTGGAGTCCAGCAGAGGTCACAAGTTGGAACAGTGAAAAAGGGAAACAAGAACCCCAGGTCAAGTCCTCCAAAACTAGGGGTCTCAAAATGAAGGTTATGCCTGCAGCAGATGGGGGCTCTTTTGTGTACTTCCAACTATTACTGAGCTTTGCTTCATCTTCCATTCCGGAAAAAACAAAAGGCTGCCTGTGAAGAGCCAACTTCAACCAGCGTACGACAGCAGCAAATGTGATTGTCTCAAGATTTCCCCAGCCTTACCAGCCACATCTTCTTCAATCAGAAACAAAGCTCTTTTTGAGATGATTCAGCTTCCCCCCAGAAAGATGCACACTCTCTTGTTAAATAGGAGATAAGGACAAACAAACCAGCCCATAATGTGAGTGAAGCTGTGCTTGCCACAGGTGCAGAGGGAAACGTGCAAGTTAAGGCAGATATTAAATTTCAACAAACAGTGAGCAAGCAAAATATCCATTTCCCCCCATTTTCCTAATGAGGAATTAATTTTAGAAGAGGGGACACTGGCAGACACGTTGGTTGATTTTGCAGAGGGAGTGACTGGAAGTGGGGAGCTGCACCCAAGGGCAGAGCCTGAGCCACAGAGAAGCCCCACTGCTCAATATTTGTTTCTCAAGTTTGTGGTTGAAATACTCTAATAGATATCTTAGTGACATCCTTTTCCGAGAAACAGTCTGGGGCAGTAATTCTGACAGGACAAGTCAGCTGTAATGAATCTCTTTCCTCAGCACAGATGGGGCCTCGCTTTACTCACATGCATTGCTCCTTCCACTTCCTAAGACTACGTGGAGACAAGAGAAAGTAGCTCTGGCCTCTTATCTTACCTGCCTGAAACAATATAGTGGCAATCAATAAATGAACTACATTTTCTTTAAATATGCAATTACGTGGAATAGATTATAGAAGTGACAAAACCCAGAACAACTCCACAAACATGGAGCTGGGCTCTGATTTCTATCAATATGAGATGAAAGCTGTGTAGCTGCTCATTTACAGCTCAAAGCTGCATTATTTTCCCTAACTCAGGCTCTATTGGTAGTCAACTGAACACTCTAAAGCAGAAATACCAACTCATCTCGATATTCCTTCCACAGTAAATAATGATTTACAAAGGAAGGGGGGGAGATCTCCCTTCCCCTCCCTCTTTCAATTCATTAAGCTCAACTGTGATAACCAGTGAGGCATACAGGAAAGGGTTAGGTATCTCTGCCTCTGAATATTTAATTCAGGACTAAATGTAATGCACAGCATCCTTGCACCCTTGGGAGTTCAGCAGCCAATATGCCAATGAATATATCCTGACAATAGTGATTTTTTCTGCACTTTGGAGGCATGAGTGACATTTGCTCACCACATATGTTACATCGGATGCTGAGGTCTACACTTGTGAGAAATTAATCAGAATCCATCTGTTTCCTTCTCATTCTGGACAATTTCATTACAACTTAACCAAAGATTATAGGATTCCCATGTCTGTATCCCCAGCCCCCAGCCCAGTCTTGGTGTTTCTATGCTGAACGATTAAAGCTGCTTAGTTTAAGTAAGGTCAGAATCAATCTTCCTTCCTGTAGGGAAAGGCATAATGCCCATGGGCAGGGTCCAAAATCTGCTCTAAATTACATGTAGGTAAATTCAGAATATCCCTACTGAACCAAAGGGTGTTCAGATTTATCATGGAGCAGGTTGTGGACCTTGATCTATCAATACATATGTCTGGTGGCTGATCTTGATGGATATCAGGCTCAAAATGGCACAAAGTCAGTCACTGCAGGTTCTCTGTTGCATTTTCATTTACCTGCCCAGGTGGTGAAGAGGGATGGCTTAGCCCTTCTATGGGGCTGGGAGATACTGTGCCACTGCTGGGAGAAGGAAGTGCTCTGGCTTAAAATATTGCCAGTATTTACACAGGCAGCTTAGAAAATTCTTTGCTTATTTCATATTTACCGGTACCTCTTTTAATTCAATGTAATAGCAATGTAATAAAAGGGAAAACTGGACAAAAAGATTGCTTGGACCCTGATTTATAATGCCAATATTTACACAGTGATGGATGATGAACTTAAAAGTGGGAGTTTCTAGGAGATCTTTGGACAAGGCACAAATGGCTTAACAAGCCCAGAAGCAGAAATATCTGTGGGATTCTGGTACTAAATTACTCAGTGACAGTCCCAAACATGAGGCTTCCTGAACAACAGAGAAGCCAAAGCTGTGAACCAAAAAGTGAGGTTTCCATTACAGAAATTATGGACAGAGAGACACAGTATGAGAGGCCTGGGAAAACCCAGTAAAGAGGGAAAAGGACTCCAGTGAGGAGGAGCTGAGGGGCAGCTGTAGCACAGGGGGTCTGCACATCAGGGAGGCCAAACCTGTTACAGAGGGGCCAGGCTGAGGGTGACTGGCTGCACACAGCTATGGCAGGTCCCAAAGCCTTTCTGCCACTGAGCTGCAACTGTGGCAGTGAGACCTCAAGCAAAGGAACTCACCCAGCAGTGGGGAGGTGGCAGGTGAAGGCAGATGAGATGTGCAAATAAAAACAGCAGCAGCAGCCTGAGATGGGAACCAGCAGAAGCTCCCTGACCCCGCTCGCAGCCGTGCTGCCTCTCCCACTTCTCCCAGCCATTATTCCAGCTGACTTGCAGATACCTGATAGTTATTTCTGAAATGAAGGTGTGTTTGGATCAGACTGTCACAGCCTGTCTTTTCAATCAGGAGTTACTTGATCAGATGCTTTTTTGCTGTAACATAATCACACGATACCAGGGTTTGAGACAGGGCCTATATTCCAGCTCAGGGGCTGGACACTTCCTTGCCAAGAAGGTATTGACACACTGAGAGATGGCTATAAAAGAAAAGGAAGATCTTGCATAAATTAACTTATGCTATTTATAGACATGGAGAACAGTCTATCCATGGGACCATCTGCTAATCTATGTCCCATGGCAATTAAAGTCAACATTTCACGATATCTTCTCCATCAAGGGCTGAGATTATGCACTGAACTCTTTTTTGGTTGTTTTTTCTTTTTTTTTTGGTATAACACTAACCTTGCATCTGTGCTGTTTAATGTCTCTTTCCAACTTTCCATAGCACTTCCCATGTCCATTTTCTTTCCAAAAGAAAGAAAAAACTCAAAGGGATGATTTTTATTAATTTATAGTGAAGGGATAAATTGGTTTCTCATGTTTCTCAAGAACTTCTCTGTTTTGATAATAAGAAAACAGGTATTATGTACTAAATTAATGAATTTATATATTTGAAACAAAGTGATCTTCACACAGTTAAATCTTATCAGTTCTCCTTGTTACAAACAAACCACATGGATTTTCAGAAGTAACTTCTGATTTTGGACATTATGTTTTTAATGTTCCAAGCCAAAAATGCTTCCAAAAATTATCGAAATCCTGAGAGCAGACCTCTTACCATCTCACTTTCTTCAAGGAAAGCTGGAAGCCTGGAAACTATGGCATCCAAACATTTTTCTTTGGAAAACATGTAAAGATAAAACCCAACTGTAGTTACTGTACCACTTGTCCTGATTATACATATAGAGAATTTTCTGAAGTAACTTAAAAGCTTAAGTCCTATTGCCTTGTTCTGTATCTTTTTATCCACAACACATTTTTATTACTCCATATAATTTTAATAATTTATACTGGCACCATCACTTTAGAAATTGCATTCACTACATTTAGCAATAGGAGTTTCTATAACAGAAAGGAAGAAAATACATGAGATTCGATTAACAGGAGGGTTTGCAGAAAGGACTGCAGGACTTACAGCAGGACTGAAGGGATCTTGCTCAGGCTGAAGATATTACTTCACAGAAATAACTACAAAAATACATGTTTCCTAGATACTAATACATTTGGTTAATTTTAAAAAATAAAGGCTTTCTTAGCTAGTGAATTGATCAATTACACAAATAAAAACTCAAGTAATGCTCCACCTCTGAAGCAGAAAGCTTGTCTTTTGTGGCTGTGTGGGGATGTGTGTGAGAGAAAGAAAGAAATGGAAACATTATGCAGTGACACAACCAAACCTCATCCCACTGTTGGTGTGAAACCTCACTGCAGTCACAAGACAATCAGAAGTTGTGTGAGCACAGAGCTTTCCACAATTTATGCTGGCTGAGCCCCTCTGTGGGGAATGTTCACCTCCCAAATCTCCCTTTCCCTCCCCTCTCTCTGGTTTCCACTTTCCATCACAGGATACAAAAGCTGAGCTTTACATCCACAGCTGTCTTCCCAAGGGTCCAAACCCTCTGCTCAAAGCCTAAAGGTTATTATGCAAAGTCCTAGAGGAGAAAACGGGTGCAATACCTTCCCTCAGCATCTAAAAAGACATAACAGACCATTACTGGCTACGGATATAACATATACAGAGTATACCAGGGCAGAGATGTAAGTATCTGTGGAGAGGCTTTAAAGCCATTGTTGTCCATTTTTGCACATTAAAACCCACAAAGTGTTTTATTTGGAGCACTAAATCCTTTCATTTGTCTCTGGCTAGATTTTTAACTGTTAAAATATTCATCATGCACTACAAGAATCTCAATGCCAAGTATTTATTTTATTTTTTTATAACCTTTTAAAATAGTTTCTTTAAAATATCTTCAGGTGTGCATATTGCTCTTAAAAAAACACTGGAATAAAGAATCAATTGTAAAATGGGAAAGAAAGAAATGAGGCAGCAGGCACTGCTGAGACCTCAGTACAGCAAAGGGTGGATTCCACAAAGTTCAGTGCTAAGGGTAAACAGAAAGGGCATTTTTCCAAAGTTGAAAGTTTCCAAAGTGAAAATTCTCCAGGTTTCACATAAGTAAATGTAACTTTCTATTGCCAGTGGGGAGGGAGGGAGGAAGGCTTCTTTAAAGGGGATATTTGTGTCAAAGGCTTACGTTTACATTTCCCTTCAGATGAGAAATATTTTTTGTGAGGTGGGTGGCTGCCACTGAGAAAAATCAGTATTTCCTGTCTGAAAATTCCTCCCTCATCTTGACAGCCTGGAGGCTCAGCCCACCTCCTCCTGTAGCTTTTGGGATGGTGGCAAATCAGGCACATTGTGCCTGGAGAGACCCTTTGGATGGAGCCTCTGCCAGAGCTCAGCCAGGGCTGGCTCAGGTGCCCTCACACCCAGTGCTGTGCTGCTCCTCACCCTGCAGCCTCCACAGCCAGGGCTGCTGGATGTGATCAAATGCAATCTGGCAGCTGTGAAGCTCGGTTACAAATGCCTGGGAAGAGATTAGCTTCAGCTTCCAGAACATTTCTTTTAATCTGAAGAGAAGCATACACCTCCCCTCTCCTCCCCATGAAGCCTCTGCTTTATGCACGGAGTCAACCTCATTCTCAACACCACAGCTTGAACCATTATGTTCCCTTCTCTATTCCCACATGGGATGCACCTTTTTCCACATGGAAAAAAAAAAAAAATTAACTTTCCTTCTTTCTGTTTCTTTTCAGAGGAAGGAGTCAGAGTGAGGCACAAACCTGAAAAATTATCCCACACTTTTACCAACTGCTTTGGCACCTCCTCTGGCCACTGGTGCTTCTCCACAACAGCATCTCCATGTGATTTCATACAGAATTTGTGCCATTGCTTCTCTGTCCAAAGGGCTTTAATTCTGCATCTGTATAAATACAGAAAGCAGAAGATAATGTTTACCAGCAATCGTCTCCGAGGAGCAAGGGATGTGCTCGTACATAGTTATTGCACCTGTTTTGTTTTCTCTCCCAGACACCAAGATTAATGAAAAAAAAGGCAAGGCTGCATTTGTAGACACTGACTACACTATTACTGAACCCAGAACTTAACACTGAATGTCTGGGTCATTTAAAAGGTGACATGCATTCATGAGAAAAAGCATTTGGTTTATTTATGGACAACAGAGGGACACACTGGATTCACTATATCATAGGCTTCCCAAGCAAAATACTCCAGTCAAGGCAGAGTAAGTGAAGACATCCCACAGCTGGAGAAGAAGCTTGTTCTTTTTTAGCAAATTGCTGGTCCTATGGCATATTAGGTACCATTAATGGATTAAATAACTTTTATGAAACATGACCTGCTATTTCCACAAACAAGTCTCTTAACTTTACCACAAATATTTCCTCCAAACTCTTTGATTTTCATTTAATGTCTATCTAAAAGGCTAAAGACCCAGGCACTCCACTCAGTTGCACTGACATTATCTTTTAATTAGCAGAGGTCACTTAATGCTTTTAGTGCAATCAACAGTTGCTTTCTTTCCATGATCAACTACAAGAGCACCACAGTTAATGCAGACTGATTAAAACTTGAAAATCCTTTAGTGTAGAAGTAGCTCAGGACAAATATAATAAAGCTACTGCCTGTAGATCATTTTTCTTGACAGCTTTGATTGCAGCACCACCAGGAAGAGCAGCAATCCAGAAGCTGTGGGTAAAAGGCCTCTCTTGTACCCTGGGTCTCACCGAGCCCTGGCAAAGCCGTGGGTGAAATGAATCCCCAGGGTTATCCCCACCTGGGTGTGCTGGACATCCATTGAGTGCTTCCAAAGCCTTGTCTCAGTAGGAGGAAAACTAAAATCAGGGCTCACACGTGATTAAAAAAAAAAGTTATAAGTAAAGTTCACACTGGAGACATTTACACAACTGGCTGCTTGGCACTGCAGCTGAAAGCACACATGAAAAACTGGGACCAACCCTATTGTGTCTTGCAAATGTAAATCAGTCTCATTATATGTAGATGAAGCTGGGATCCTTGTCTGATTGCAGTGGAGAGAGACCTAACGGGGTGTTCAGTAGTGAGAGATTGGTCTGAACAAGGTTTTAAGTGTAGGGACCACATTCAGTTCAAGAAAGTGGCAAGCTTTCTATTCCAGTCACCTGCCCTGGTAAGAGACAGATATTAAAAGCTAAAGGCAGACAGATTGGGCTATTGTCTCCAATACCTAATAATTTTGCTAATCCTTATTCTTTTGACCCATGCACAATGAAAATTACTCCAGGAAACCAATAGTAACCATTTCTTTTTAATCCCTGCATTATATCTGCTACGGTGGTCGCAAAGTCAGTAAAATGGGAAGAGCTCTTACTATGCCAGTTATAAATTAACAAAGGTTGTTAATCTTGGTAGCTTTTTATTGCTAGACAAGGAGCATATGTCAGAAGACATATCACAAACAACAAAACCAGGATGAACCAGACCAAAAAAAATAGAGCAAGCATGTCCATTTAAAAAACAATTACATAGAGCTCCCTTGGAATGGCCATATCCATCCCCAGACCAGCCGCTTTCATCTCCTCTGCTGCATTTAGGTTATGAAAGGATTTAGGTTCCCAAGAAAAGAATTTGAGACACAAGGAAGGCAGGGCAATTTTAAATTAAACAGCATGACTATGGTAACATCTGCAATAGATTGGATGCCCTAAACACAGTGCAGGAGAGATCTGTCGTCTTATCTACGGTTTGGTAAATAATTTCTCCTACTTCAAGGGTCATTACATCTTCAGCTCTTTCTGTCATTTGTGATTCCACTGAGGGGCTGGAGAATAAAGTCTCTACAGGTGCTTGTGGTGCAAGTGAGCAGCTATAAATAACATCCCAGAGTTCTGCTGCACGGGGTATGAAAACCTCATTCCCAGCCTGACGTCCCTTCATTAGGCACCGACTCCCAGCCCCACAGATCTCGGCATCTCTCAACATCAAATTTGGCAGGTGGTAACTTAGCAGAAATATGAGCCATTAGGGAAAAGGTTTTCCTGTTCCCCCACATCCCCAAAGCTCAGAAATGGGGATTTGGGGTTGGGGGGGGGCGGAAATCCTGCCAAGTGACGTGTTCCCAAACGCATGATTCAGCACAAAAAGCTCCCTCTCCATTCCTAAAGCCTGAACTCGTTAGGTGGGGGATGAGAGACCATGGGGTGGGAGCAGATCCCCACTGTGGGGTTGCTCTCCCACATCCCTCCCCAGCCGCCTCCGGGCGCTGGCTGCAGCCGAGCAGAGCACGAGTCTGCCTCGGAAGCACCGGGCCATGAGCTGCCCCAGGAGCTGCACACCACGGCTCCACTGCAGGCTGAGGTGAGCTGAAATAAACCCCTCAGTCTGGCTGGAGACTGCTTCTATCGCTGGGGAAAATATTTAAGACTGGGGCTGGTGCAGCAGCATCTCCCTGCTAATCCCCGGAGAGACACAGGCTTGGTGCTGCACCAGAACAAACAGGGGTCATGAAGAACATAAGGGCTGTGGAGGAGTTCTCATTGTAGGGGTGCTGGTTTTTGGAGAGTGCCAAAAGTAAGAGAGTCACCTTAATTAAAGAGAAAGGGGGAAAATCCCAACCAGGTTTTGTGTACAAGGTATTAAAACTAAAAGAGCTGAGGAGAAGGTGAAGGGGCAGGCAGAGCTAGACACTTAAGCAGTGCACAGAGACCTCATGGGACAAGGTTAGGACAGAAGTGACAGCTGGTCTGAAGAAATAGCATTTTAAGATCCAAAACTCTGTCAGGAAAATCCAACCGTGCGGCCGATAGAGGAGTTCAATAAAAAATGAGCAGGCAGAGAAAGGACACAAGGTACATAAATACATGCTTATTCAATAAAGCAAGAAATGGAATGGCAAAATTGAGCAAACAAGGCTGCCTGGTGGTGGGAGACAGCCTGATTTATTTGCCTTGCTGAGACACGGCAGTGTGGAAAACACAGCGGGGAAACTGTGTTGTCTCAGTAGGAATTATTCAGCAAAGGAGGGTTAGGTCATGGCTGGAGCATCACAAAGAGCCTCTGGAAGCCAAGTTTCCACAGGAAGAAAAATCACACAGGCAATGCATAATTGATGCAGATGTACCAGGCGTGCTGAACACTCTGGGGACAGGGAGGAAAATTATTTAAAAGAAAAAAAGTCAACAAATAGTTAATAATAAAGCAGGAGTGACTTCTAATTACCTGTACACAACTGCCTACAGCCCATGCCACAGCGACAGGCTGTTTCTTAGCAACTCAGAGGCAGCTTTTGGAAGGGCTTCTTCTGAGGAGGGAAGCTCCCACCTTCTGGGGTCCAAAGTTCAGCAGTAGACTCTGACTGCACCGTTAGGTTTTAGGGGCTGTGGTACATGCCCTAAATGATGTGATGTATTCTACCTCCCAAAGGAAGGGAGCAGGCATCAAAAAAAAGATCTGGGAATGTGCACAGGAATCAAGCAGCCTTGTAAAGGAGGATATTCAAGTCATGGATTTGGCATGAGGGAAACCCAGGAGTTTCTGGCAGAGGAGGGGTGCAGCATCACCTGAGTCAGCAGCACAAGAGATAAGTGCAGATTCTCAGGGCCAGATGGTTCTGCCCAAAAGCTCTGCAAGGAGAGAGCCACTGAGTTGCTATCACAGGGATCCCTTCCTGTTTAACCCCCTTCTTTGAGAAATGCTCAAGACAAATCCGTCTCCCAGCCTTGATTCTTTTTCCTTGCCAAAGAAGTTGATGATTTTGGGAATTCAGCAAAAGTGAAACACATTTTGCTGAACAACATATTTCTGTAGAGCAAAACTGCACCTTTCTGCAAGCAAATCTGAAAAGAAATTCATGAAATTTCATTTACAGGAAATTCATAAAAAATCACATGATCTTTGAAATCATCTCAGGCAGAGGCACTGGAAAGGATCTGTTGATGAGACAAAATATCCAGCAGAGAGGGAATATTTCCATGGCTCAAGAACTGGTTAGGAGACAGGCATAGGTGGTTAATTTTTAAGTGGATGAAAGACCTGCATCACCATTGATGTTTAATAAATTAATGAGCTGGAAACATACACAAAGAAGAAATGTCAAAGAGCAGAGAGAAGCTAGGAAAACTGCAGGGGTTTAGGAAATCTGCATGAGCAGCCAGATAGAAAAATAAACACACCCAGAGCATGATGCAGCCCTACTCCTCAATAGACATGAGGATTTTAGTTCACTGGAAACTGCTTCCAGTGATAATTAATAGTGAAAAAGAACAAAATTAAATGGAACTGCCTCCAACAGCCTTGCCTAATTTTTTCTCTGTGGAATGCTGGCTGGTAGTGGGGTGAGCAGAAGTGTCCCCATCTCCAGTGCCATCAGATCCTTCCTCTGATGCAATCTTAGTGCCACTGAAGTCCCAGGAGGGATCAGTCATGGATTTCAGTGTGGGCAGTGCCAACCACCACCCTCTATCTCAGACTGATGGCAAAAGTCGAAAGGATAACCAAAAATTAACATCAAAAAAGGAGCAGTTGGGGTCTGGTTAACTCCAAGAGTAACAGAATATACTGGAGGTTAATTGACACTTGTCCCAAAGGAGACAAGCTTAGGATTTCTTCTCAGTAATAAGAAAAAGGAAAATTTTAAAAATTAACAAAAAATAATTTGGACATCAGAAATTTACAAGTGATGGAAAAATAATCTGGGGGACAAAAAGCTGCATGGAACATTCTGCACTTACTTCACACCATGTCTGTGTCCAGCAAGACTTCACCCGCGGTGGGATTTGCACAAGGATCTACACAGGATCTGCAGTCACGTTCCTTTTTATCCTCCTTCATCTAAATGTTCCAAGCACAAAATTTGATAAGCAAGTGACTGTGCTGGTGCATTCAGGAGAAGCCCTTCTCACACAGCAGTGCTCTGACGTGCATTGCAGTGCAAATATTCTCCCAAAAGATGCTTTAATAAAGCTCTCTATTAAAAATAATCTGCCAGCAGAAGAGTATTGACTGTGTAAATATGATGTTAACACAGAGCTGGGAGAAAGTAAATACGAGAATAAGTAAACACTGTTTTGTCAGGAGGGGGCAAACCCCCAAAGCCATAGAAATAAGCAAAATTGTTTGTTATTTGCAAGACATTAGGTTTAGGTGTTTAGCCAAGCGCTGAGTCAGTGGGATCTGGGATGTCCTCAGCCAAGTCCCTCCTGCTGAGAACAAGCTCCTGCCATGCAGGGATTGTTCTTCCTCCTGCTGTCCCCAAAGTGACAGCAGCATCCTCAGCTGATGTCATTGCATGAAACTAGCATTAAATGCTTTCAAATCTGATCAATAAAACAGAACTTGCATTAAATGGCCAGAAAGCTGTCTTGTTTTTCAGTCCTAGACTTTCTCATGAGTTCCTGACTCAAAAAGAAAACATTGTGGCTGTTGAGGAAGTAAAGCTTGATTTATCACACGGCATTCAAAAATGTTTTCTTTGAAGCACTAATAGGTGCACTGACAGGTCTGCACTAACAGGTCAAATATTCCCAACTTTTTCTTTGGCCGGAATGTTAAAAACACTGAATAGATAATATCCAGGGCAATTCTGCCATCAAGGGCATCAGAAGGAGGTTTGGAACATCTGTGCTCCTCTCAGTTTACTTAACCTTTATTCCTTTTTCTTAAGGGAGTGTTATAATACTCTGCACTGAACTACCTACCTAGTTTTCTTCTGTCAGGGCAAGGCAGTGCTGGGAACATGACACCCTCCGGCCCCACCGTTCCTGGATGCAGACATTGCCCGTGGAATCTGGGGGGGAATGGCACATTTGGCAGCATTTCAAACACCGCACCCAGGGAGCAAACAGATTGCTGCAAGAATTCCAATCAAAGCATCTCTCACAATGTACAGACTCGTTTTCCAGCTGCAAATGCTCCTGTTGACAGCCATCCAACTTTGTAATTAGTGACAAGACAGGGAATACTTTGCACTCCAGGTGCACCTCCATCAGAGGGATCTCCTGCCTCTCACCAGCGCTAACTCAGACACTTCTGCAGGGTGGGATGTGCTGCCAAAATGGATTTTCACGGAGTCCCAGGAGGGCAGCTCGAGGTCCCAGCAGTAGCGGGGGTTCCACCACCCCAAGAGCTGCGCTGTCCCATTGTCCCATCCCCCCTAAAGTGCCACTGAGCCACTTTCTCTCTCAGGAGAACTCTGAGGCTTCAAACTGCATTCTGGAGCACCGCTTCAGCACATCCTCAAGTGCTTTCCTGGAGCTGCAGCAGTCCAACTCTGGCTCCTCAGCTCCTTTCCCTGCCAAGCCCTCTGCTCGTCCCCAAGCAGGGGAGCTGGGATGGATGCAGGAGGTGAGGGCTGGGGGATCAGCATCCCACCGTGCTCCTTCCCTTCCCCTGCTGGAAGCTGCTGACATGGATACACAAATAGCTGACAGCATTAAGGTACCAGGGAGGAGGGTGTTTCGTATAGCAGAACGCAGGCTGCTTAAATAATGAATTAAGAGGCATCAAAAATGCGTATGTAAAAGGACAGAGAGGGAAGGGCTGATATTTTAGACTATGCTAGGCCACAATGAATAAATTATAAGAAAGGCTGAATACTTTACTAAGTATAAAGATGTCTTGCAAAAGAAAACTTCTTACTCTTTTCATCCCCCGCTGGGTCCCAAATGAAGACAGAGCTGAGAGGGCTCATCTGGCCCATGAGGTTTTCTTTCTATGTACATTTTCATCTGGACTGAGGCATTTTTATTTAGCAGCATCCACCCTGTCTTTAAGCCTTTCACACCAGAGACAGGCTTGCTTATTTTTCTGACGCCGCTGAAGTTCTCCCAGTCATAACAAACTAAGAACACCCAGTCAGTCTGACAGAGATGAAGTGATGGGTAGGAGGCACATTTCATTGTGCTATCAAGGCCTGGGCACAGTAATTGGTGAGGAAACAATTGGGAGCTGTCAGCTCGGAACACACGCCTTGGTGCTGACTGCTGTGCACAGCCCTTGATGGATGATGAATGATGGCCAGTGTGGTCACCACTGCCCTCCTGCTGCTGCCAGGATCCTCCCAGAGCCCTGACCAGCACAGCGTCCTTCCCTGTCCTGAACACAGCCCCCTCAGTCCCCTCCTGCCTGTCCCAAGGGCCAGGGCAGGTTCCTGCACCTGGCACGTGAACAGGATGAGGAGTTTAATTACCTGCAAGATGCAAAACAAATCAAATGCCAAACAGGAGTAATGCCTGCTGCAGGCTGCACCAGAGCTGCCCACACTTCACTGCACGCTCAGGATCTGTCCACGTTCCTCACCTGACACCGATCCATGGAGAATGGCCAAGAGATGATGAATTGTACCAGTCATTTACTGACCTTCACTGACCGTGGCAGCCTTCCTCTTCTCACAGGATCTGCCCACCAGACAGTTCTGAACTGGTGTTAGGTAGCATGGAATCCTTTGGGTTAGAGAAGACTTTTTACATCATTGAGTCCATCCCTTAACCTGGCAGTGCATCAGTGAAAGCAAAATGAGAGTTTAGGTGTTTCCTCACATATGGGGACACCAAAGAGCCCCGATTCAACCACCAAAGCTGATGAGGGACACCTTGCATCGCATAAGCCTTATTTCAATGTTTCCATCATATTACAAACCTCACCTGATTTCCACCCTTCTTGCACAGTTACTCAAACGATTCCTAGCCTGTATTAACAATTTCAGTTTATTTTTATTTTGCTCAGCTGCTGAAAGCTGTGGATCAGATGTTAGGCAGACAAATAATTTCCTCTGGCTTTAGCCAGTGCAAAGGGATAATGCTGGACACCCCAGTCCTCCTGGGCAGCCAGAGCCCTGTGTCAGCTCAAAGCTTCCCAGAGCTGTAAAGAAAAGTCAACCAATCCCATCTTTAGTAACCAGATAGGGGATAAGTTTGGAAAGGGGACAGTCTGCAAATCTCAAATATTTTTCTTTAAAAACAGCTGTCTTCATGGTAGTTGCCTTTTAAAATAAACAGAATAACAACTCTGTCATTTTTCAGTATTTTCTAACTATTTTTGAGGTGTCAGTGGTCCATATTTCCATGACACCAGGTGCATGTACACACACCACCCTTCCCAGTGAACTGCACTGGGGCAGTAATTAGGTGGTGGAAGGTGCAGGATGTATTGCATGGCTGGGTGATGTGTTGCATAAGTGAAAATCAAGACTTTGCAGCAAAACAGGAATTGCATTAACTACTTAAAGGCGACAGCCTGGCACAAAGTGGTTTTAGAACAAAACACTAAGCAGGATTTTGTTACAAAAGATTAACTGAAAATTATTTTACAACACCAACTAAGTTGCTTAAAGAAAAACTGAAGAAAAATATACAGATATTACAGCATCTGAATCATCCTAGGCTAAAAGCTAAAATCTCCATGGACTAATTTTTTGCATCTACAACCAGGAAGGAGGAAAAACAAAATCATGACTGCAGGAGCAGTTGCTTTGTCGTCGGTGAGCAGATTCTGCATCTGAAATGAGATTGCCTTTGAGCGTTGGAAAGGGCTCTAGTGACACCTACTGCTCTCTGCTACAATAGGTGGTGAAAGCTCTCCTGCTTTACCTGGAGCAGGGTGTCCCTCCAAGGCAAGGGGTATTCCCAGCCTGCAGAGACCCCCAGGGCAGCAGCAGGCTCCTGAGCTAAGGCTGCCCCCTGACAGCCCATCACTGGGCCAGGGGGATCTTCTGAAAGCACCGAGACACCGAGGCACAGCCCTGCCAGGGAGCGTGCGACAGCAGAGACAGCAGGTTTCAAGTTCTGAACGGGGGTAACCAGCACGGAATCATGGAATCTTTATGTTAGAAAAGAGCTTTTACATCGAGTCCAACCTCTAACCCAGCAGTGTCAAGGCCACCACCAAACCATGTCCCCAAGTGCCACATCTGCGTGTCTGCCAAACACCCCCAGGGATGGGGACTCCAGCACGTCCCTGGACAGCCTCTTCCAACACTTGACAACCCTTTTGGTGAAATAATTTTCCCTAATATCCAATCTAAACCTCCCCTGGCACAGCTTAAACTTTTTTCCTCTTGTCCAGTCCCTGTTCCCTGGGAGCAGAGCCTGACCCCCACCTAGCTGCCCCCTCCTGTCAGGGAGCTGTGGAGAGCCAGAAGGTTCCCCTGAGCCTCCTTTTCTCCAGGCTCCAGCAGTGATGACTGATTTAGGAGGATTTCATCCTTTTCTGTATGTTGTCTTTACTGAGAGTATTTGTATTCGACAGTGACTTTATTATCAGCTCAAAGGATAAAATAACTGATGCATTCTCAACTTTCTCTTTCAAAATCCCAACTGAGCAACATCTTTTGTTCAGTTTCCAACAAACCCAACCCTCAAACACCTGGCAACCAGAATTAACATTCCTGACACTGTTTTGTTCCCAAGTGATGGGGAGCTGAGCTCCAGACAATTGATTTCTCACCCATGACTCAAAAGCTTTATGCACTTTGTGTACTACATTAATAAATACTTATCTAAAGGCCAAAACAAGATCTGATTTTTAAAAAATTCAAGTCAAAAGAACAATGTCAATGTAGAAGTTATACATATTCCAAACAAATTTATTCTCAGTAATAGTGCAATTTCTCTTTTTTTTCTACTTCTCCTTCCTTTTGATTTGCCATGGAATGATTGGAAAGGGAAGGGAAACCTAGGAAACATAAATTAAATTAAGAGATGGTTTGTTATTTGAGTTTTAGTCACCCATCCAAAAGATAATGGCAATAACAAATACTTAATGTTCTATTATATATGTTTATATTTTATTTAGTCTAATTTATTTATGTATAAGGGGTGTTTTTGTATTTTATCTATATTATATTGTTATATTATAAAAATATTTCAGTGTTCTAAGAGAGGACAGCAGCCAATAAAAAATTACACCTGTGAGTGCACTGTCAGCTCTACCCAACTGTGGCAACACCTCCTTTCAACCTCCCCTGTCTTTTCCTTCACCCCTCCAGTACAAATCCCAGGTCACCACCCAGTTTTTCAGCTCTGTCCCTTCTCCCCACCACCCCCTGCCCAGGGATGCTGCTCCCCTCTCCTGGCTCAGACTCAAGGGAATTCAGGACCTTTCCTTTCCCCACCCTGTACCTCCCTGCAGTTTGTAACATGAGTATTTTCACTCCCCTCATTTTTGTCCCAACAGGGTTTCCACACATTTCACTTGATTTATAACCATGTTCCCAGAGGTGTTCTGAACTCCAGGCTTGAGAATGATTCTCTGCCTGTGTTATCCATCTGAAACTTTACACTTGTTATTCCCTCCTCACCTCTCTCGTTCCCTCTGTGCATCTCTGTCCCAGCAAACACAAAATGCTGTTTTCAGCTGCTCTACTGGCACAGCTCAAACTGAAGGGTTTGGGGGAGGCAGCTGGCTTGGGCTGGGATGAGCCTGAGCTCTGGCACTGGCCCAGGAGGGCTCCCATTCTGAGCAGGGCTTCAGTAGCACCCTCACACCCAGGCCTGAGGTGAGGACCTGAAATGAAAGAATGAGGAGAGTTCATGGATGAACAACAAAAACCCCAACCTTCTGTGGCCATTTCAGGGCCAGAGCCAGAGGACATTCAATAGCAGTTCATTTATTTCTGGCAAAAGCCCAATCCATGAGAAACATGTGCTCAGAGGAATGGAAGTTAGAGCTCAACTTAAGGCAAACACTGCAAATTGAAACAATTATTCAGTGTTGAAATCAAACATTTTACCCTTCTGAGCACATAAAAAGCTCTCAAGGAGAACGTTTTCTTCAGTTTTTCTCCTTAAAAAAACCCTCAAGATTAAGAGATATGCTAAACCCTGAGTTATCTCATTAATGGTACTGGTAAGATTAACAGCAAAAATTAAACTATTCCATTATTACTTAATGGCTTTTAAAAATGTATTGCCTTAATATTTATAATCGTACTCTTAAGATTAATAATCCTGATTTGCCACCACCCCATCACAAATCATTTCTCACACCAAACTTCCACAGAACATCCCAAAGAAAAAACCTGAAAGTACCTCTTGATCACTTCTGAAGTAAAAAGGAAAGAAACAACATGCATCCATAAATTATTTTTTTATTCCAAATCCAGCTCTCAGTTTACATTGAACAGGAAATACAGACAATGCCAAAAGCATTCAGGATTGGCAAAATTACATGGAGACCCCAAACTGAATTCATCACACTGATACCAATGTACCACTTTGACTCTAAATTTGGGTAAAATGAAGAGACCAAAAAAAATTTTAAAAAATCAGAAGCAGAGAGGAACAAGATCCCCATGGTCTGTTAGGAAATCATAACCCAGAGATATTCTGCCTTAAGATCAGGTGGCCCAAAAGTCTCATGGATTCCCTCAAATTCCAACTTCCAGACAGATCCAAGATGGTCCAGATGCACTTCAAGTCACAAGCCAGACCTTTGCTGTTGCCCAAACCCCCTCAGGATTTACTGGCAAAACCCAAAAACCCAACCAAACCTCCTTCTGCAGCCAAGAAAATTATGTACTGTTTGTAAAGTTACTCAACACAAACAGTCTTTTCATCCCAGCAATATTAAGCCATAAAGGCTGAATAACACGTTGGCCATCAGCTGTTGACACTGCACTCAAATCTGCTGAAAGTGGTGAATGCTGGCAGGATATTTTGCCCTTGGATTACATCCCTGCAGCCTCTCCTCCACACATATGTTGGGCCATTTGTTTTAGTGATCACCTGAAAGAGCAGCTCCTCATTAGCTGCTTCTGTGCAGACTCCAGCACTCGCTCGCTGCCTTCAGCAGCGTCACCTGCGCCACAGGAAGTTAAAGAGACACAAAGATTTTCACAAACCAAGCCTCAAATGCCCAGCACTAAAGCCAGCAGTGCAGTATGGCAGCATTACCTCTGAGTGATTCCTAAATAAATAGACCTGAATATCACTTTGGACCTCAGAACATCAGGCTGTCATAGCAGGAAAAAGTAGAGACATGTGACTCCGTGCCATTAATAGTATTTAAAACATTTACCTCTAAAACCTGGCAAACTATGACCAAAAATTTTACACTTTTCTTTTAATTAAAAAGTTTTTTATTAAAAACATTGTGTGCACAGTTCATAATTAAATGCCTTCTTTACTTTGACTTGGTTTCATTCAAACACAGACATTTTACCGACTTAAGTTTTATACATTTTTTCACTTTAAAAATCCCACAAGGTAAAAAACCCCAACAGACACATACAAACACAGGAAATGGTATTGCTCAAGGGCTTTTTTTTTTCCCCTCATGTTAAGAAGTGCAATTTTGCTTCTATGGTCCTTTAAAGTGAAACAGTTTTCTCCCTCAGTAAAACAACACTCTCCAGGAAGAATTGCACCATGTACACAAAATATATGAAGATCTCAGCTCTACCCAGCTTCCCCTATTAAGGTCGTGAGAGATCTATATGAAAATTGTGCTTACAGTAACTCATCCCTACCAGTACAGACAGGTCAGTAAATACACCCACACTCTGTGAAATCGCTGGGGAAGGGAAGTCAATACCATCTACAATTAGAGCAGTGAAATGTTTGTATTTACCAGAACTCTCCTGCTTTTCCATACAAATGTGTGCCTGCTCTGACTGTATGGATGAACTGCAAGTCCAGCTCGGGGATGCATTCCCCAGAAATCCATCATTTAACACAGAATTCTTGGGGTTTTATCTCACTGAAATTGATGCTTCTACACATCCTTCTGGCCCCACTTAAGACAACAGAACTGCAACCTTTATTTTCCCCACTAGAACATCTCAGCTCCAGGGGAAATTTTGAAAAGAACTCAGCTTTGGCTTAATATTCCCTTCACTGAAAACAGTGAACTGTGCTACTGGCTTTGGAAAGATTTAATTTTAAAAGTTTTCTGGATTAACTCTTCAACATTTTGCGGAAACAAGAATATTAAAAATTAGGCTTTTAGTGACTCCAAGAACAAGTTTCCTCATCAATGTCTTTCCTTTCAGCTGCAGCTGAGAGACACTCTACACATCTTATTGTTTGTCATTAAAAACAACTAGAAGGTCATTCTCTTTAGAATCCTCAAAAAACTCAAGTTTTATTCCAATTTACTCAAGTTTTCCAATGCAGAATTCTGGTTTACACGAAAAAGCAGGAAGCGCCCAGATTACCTGAAATTCTAAGTATTCACTTAGGAAAATATTTACCTGCTCTGAGACAGGAACTGACAGAACCTACTGTGCAGACCTCTTATATTGGAGCATTTATAACTACAGGGATGAGAGTCAAAGTTTATATTTAAATGCAAAATCATAAGACTGTGCTCTCTAATGTGAAAAGTTTCTAAATTTAAAGTAGAAGCTTGCAGTGTCTGTTGACCCTGGATCTACCCCAGAAAACCTTACATGAAATGGGTGGACATATCTTTGTATAAAGAGTATTTCAGAATCTGGAATGTAGAAATACAGTGTAAAAAACCAGAAATAGCTTGAAAAATAGTTTTTACATATTAAAACCTCCCAGATTAAAAAGGAATTATAAAGACAAGTTACAGTGCTAAGAAGTGGTCTGACGAATCAATAACGGGTTATTTCCCTCATAGGGGGAAATTTATTTATTTATGGACATGTAGTGACAGGATAAGGGGAATGGCTTCAAACTGGCAGGGAGTGGGTTTAAATTTGGTATTAGGAAGAAATTCTTCCTTGTGAGGGTGATGGGGCCCTGGCACAGGGTGCCCAGAGAAGCTGTGGCTGCCCCATCCCTGGCAGTGTCCAAGGCCAGGTTGGACGGGGCTTGGAGCAACCTGGGACAGTGGAAGGTGTCCCTGCCATGGCAGGGGTGGAATGAGATGGTCTTTAAAATCCCTTCCAACCAAGGTCATTCTGGCATTAATTAAAAATAGTATTTTAGTCAGAAAACCAATTTAGAATTCATCATGTTTTACCCTAAATGGCCACTTCGAATGCTGTGAAACATGATTTGCAGCCAGAAGCACCAAATACATGAATTCTTCCACATCAAAGGAGTAGTTTGTAAATTTTGGATGTTCTCCCAGTGTTGGGTGGTGTCCCTAGAAAAACAAGATAAGGATTTTTAGACAGAAAAAAAAAATCAATGCATCTTCCATTCAAAAAAGCAAGAAAAAAATCAAGGATCTGCCATTTTAATTTATTTTTTCTGATCCACTGATCTGCTCTGAGGCAAAAGAATCAGCAAAGTAACTGCATAACAGCCATGCTATGAATGGTTAATGGCCAATTAATTTCATTTCTCTTCTTCCCTCAGCCATTAATAACAAATGATTTCTTAATCACAACAGGGAATTTAATTTGGTCTAAAAAATGAAAATCATATTTCAAATACCAGAACATAGGTAGGTAAAGCAAGATAACTGTGAAGTCCTTCAGTTATAGCACCTCACCCTTCCAGTGTGGCTGTCATTACCTGATCTTGAGGGAATACTTTATTCCTTTTCCTCCAAGTGATGTAATGAATGCCTCTCAGCCTCGCCAAATCCAGGTAACAACGTTCATCTTCACAATTGTATCTAGGCACAGGCAGAAAAAAACATATTTACCTACAGAGATTGTGCTGAAGTTTACCAGGGTGAAACAGGAAAAAACTGAAATGCCTGTTGTCCAGCTGTAAGGCACCAAAACCATGGATAAATTCTGCTCCACTGAAACTACAACAAGGGTTGCCTTCTGCTCTCAAGATGTGGCCTTGGAGGCAATTTGAGACACATCTGCACATCAGACATATCCCTGCCCAGCTGCAGCAGCTCTGGGACATGTGAAAAACAACCCCTGGCTTTCTGAACTTATTTGGAGACTGGACAAAATATTCTCAAGCCAAGACTGTGCTGCAAAACACCAGTTCTGCAGCCTTCCCACAGCAGAATTTCCCAGGATGGAGGATTCAGCACTCTTCAAACAGGCATTCTGGATTTCTGCTTAGGTCTGTAGGACTGGAGTGTCTGCTAACACCCACACTTTGTGACAAAATATGTTTAAAAGGAAGCTACAAGAGAAATTTAGGCAAAACACAACAACACAGGGCCAGCAATCTGGTGCTCAGGTCCTGAGCAGAAAAAGGAGGATATAAGAACCTCCAGGGGGTTGCTAGCACCCTGGATATGCACATAATCAATTCACCTGGATCACTGAAATATCATTAGATCTCAGACTCACCAGGCAGAGCCTGAGCAGTGAGGTTTTCTCATTATTTGCCATTTCCCCATTGTATTTATACCATGGCAGATTAAGAAATCACAGGCTAATCCTGTATGATATAATTACACTGTGTTTTATAATGAAAGCTTTCCCTGTTTTGATCCCCAAGAGACGAAGCTGCCAAAAATGAACTCTAAACAAGACAAACATTCATGGTTAAATACCAGGAAAGGAGAGGCTTCATTAACACCCAGGAAGCAACAGGAGCAGCTGTGTGTGTAGGAGAGGGGGAAGGAGAGACAGACTTACAGCTCAAACACAACAGCCCAGTCTGGGAGGAAGAGCAGATGGGTCAGTCCAGCTCCGTGTATCCCAATGAATATATCAGAGTTGTGGGTAATTCTCAATTGCTCCGAAAATTCAAGTTCCCTGCAGACAACACGACAGAAGTGGTGATGATGTGGCAGCTCTATCTACCCCAGCAGAACATGGTGGGGAAACACAAAACTGGCCTAAGGGAATACTGAAAGAGAGAACTGATTTTCCAAGGAACAATACTAAGAATCACAAATGATGCAGCCAGCAATAACTCAGCACAGAACTAAAAGAAATGCAGGCAGGTTTCAAAACTTCACAAGAATTTTTTTCAAAAATATTTTTTGTCAGGGTAAAGTTTTTGTAAGTTTAAGGGTCTTTCTGTTCACTTGCCTTTAAAAAAATGCATGATCTAAAAAAAAGACAAAATCTACAAACAAAATACCTCAAACAAAACCTAAAAGCCCAGCATAAAAGACCTGTTTCTGAACTGTATTCAGTGTAATGTAAAATACACAAATAAACCTTCTCCCACTGTCTCTGTTTGGTCAGAACACAGATCTCTCAGTGCTGCTTCAGTTTCTCACTCTTCCTGCATGATTCATGACAGCTCCAGGTGGAGCTGCTGCCATTTGGGACTGGCATGCCCTGTTTTTGGGAACTTTTCCTTCAACCCATTTCTTCCTGGCCTACTACACCTGGCACCACAAACTGACCTCAGGCGGTGCCTTCAGGAGCCACCAGAGCAGCAAATAATCAGAATTATTATTGATTACTACACTAAGACTCATATAAAATAAGACACTTACATCATACAACAGAAATCGCTGTTGACAGAGTTATTGCAGAACATTAGCCAATGCAAAAAGGTGATGGGAACACAGCTGGCTTTGGGAGAGGGAACAACAGGGATTTCAAACCTTGCTCATTGTACAGTGGCTTTAACCTGAGTCTACTAACCCTAAGTAGTGCATTATAAAATGGGTGCTAGACCACCTCACCCACCACTCTTTAAGTAGCACTTTTCCTTCCCAGTCCTTGGATTTTTCCAGGTTAGAGATGGGGACAGACACAGCAAACAGCTGTCAGCAGCCACAGGCAGCAGGGGCTCACACCAGTTTCCTCCCCCAACTCACTTGTATTTGTAGTCCACCACCTTGACCTCCAGCATGGACACTGTTTTCAAGGCATTCACAAGCTGAGGAGAATAACAAAAATACAATAGTTTGGTGTCCTCCTTCAGTTAACTGCTCCTTTGCACTCCTGACCTGGTAAAGATAAAACCAACTTCTCTCTGCCATTTTACCAGAACATAAACTGCATGAAGCAGTGGAGGCATGAACTAAGGACAGCCCAGCAGATAAAGCACAAATCCTAAGCTCTGTCTGCTCTGCCACTGAGCTACTGCATCACATGAGCCTCAGTTTCTCCCTGCATAAGGTGGGGTTGCTAATCCCAATTCATTTTTGTCAGGCACTAACAGTAGAGAATGAAAATATTCAATGTTATTATTGTACCATGAAAGAAGTTTCTGAACAAATCCATGAAGTTGCATGACTGAAAAACATAAACCAATATGAAAGTTCATTATGTTTTGAGTGCACAAACTCTGATACAAGAGCTTGTGCATTCCCATCTGCAGGCATAACAAAGGGTTCTGTTAGACTTCAACACTAGAGATGCTATAAATAAAAGAAATAATCTAAAAGTGAAATAATTAAATTTTATCAGAAGCTCTGCAGTGTCTGTTTGCTCAGAGGAAATACTTTTAGTATTACATTTGTAGTCTTCCCCTGGATATTTAGAAAGGGCAGCAAGGTTCAGTGTCTGGGGTACAGAAATGGAGACTGCCTAGAAGACATTTTAGAACAAATTAATATAAACATTGGACATATTTGTCTGAGATTTGTCAGAAAATAGATGTCTTGGTTGTACCTGGAAAAAAAAAAATCAATCCAATGAGCAAGATTTAACTTCTAATAAATCTTTTTTGAAAATAAAAAGGACCACACCTCATTCTGGTTTAATATTTTCCGGTAATCTGTGCTGCGTGCGAGGATGGTGACTCGAATTTTCCCATCCTAAAAAGAAAGAAGCAGCAGTGTATTAGCTAAGAGGCAGCCCTCACAAAAAAAACAATCCCAAACTCTTCCATATTTACTTCTGGCAATTATTGGAGCAACTAAATATGTTCTTTCCACATGTAATAAACAGATGATGTAACCACCTTAAAATTCACATCGTATTTTCTGACATATTCAAAGCATCAAAAACTTTCTGAAAGTCTGATTATTAACCAAGAACAAAGTATTTTCTGAAAGATTTATTTGATTCAGAACAAAAGAGCCTCTGTATTACACATTACATGGCAGTTTTTGAAAGCAGAAAAGCAGCTTGCTGGATGGCTTGTGCACAAGTTCCTTGGGAAAAAAATATTTTACTTCTGTAACAGTTCCTCCTTTTACCTCTTTTAATTAATTGGACTCAGAGGGGTGAGCGTTCCAAGCGAAATAAAGAGATTTAGCTGCATGACTCCCATTAGTGTCAGCAGGAGAAGCACAACTAAATGCCTGTGCAGAGCTCTGAATGTGCCCCTCAGCAATAATATGTGGGCGACTCTCCAGCAGACACTTCAACCTCAACCAGCCCAGGCCACCAAGAGCAAAAACCATTAGTGTGAGCAACAGAGAAGCCCAGACCAGACAGATGGTGCTGGGCAAGTATGGAAGGGCCAGATTCCACTGTTTCCAGCTCTGATCCGAGCTTAGCAGTATCCAAGAGGATCAATAAAGGGCAAGATCTGCACTGCTCTGTGGGATCCCCACTGCTGCTCCATGGAACACAGGTCTGACTTAACTAGGAAGGACACGAAGGCCTCGAGCACAGGGAACGGATACAGAGAGGAGACCCTAAGGTTGGAAGGAGAATGTTCTAGTCTGTCCTATAGAAATATGGCACAAGGGCAACTGTCACAAACATACACAAATGTTTCCTGAAGGCCTTTACAGGAAAAAAACAAACCCGAAACATCACAGGAAAGGGCAAAAAGTACACAGATACACCCTCCACTGGGGGATACATTCCCCACTGGGTTCAGTTTGCCACTGCTGTTCTCTGGCAAGAGCCACCAGCTCCATATTACAGCTGCATTATGCAGTCACCATACCTTGGGTCCTTCTTGTGTGATATTTAATCTGTGTAGCACGTGCTGCGAAAACGCTCGGAACAGCCCTGTACCGCGACAGCCAGAGATCTGAAATTCAAAAAAGCAATTGTTGATATACAAAGATATTTTGCTCAGAAAACTGAGCTTTGTGATCAGGTTTTTTTGCCATTCTTGTGGAACAAAAGCCCACCATCATGCACTGTGCTGCACGTGTCACTACTCACTGCAACACAAGTGGCATTTTCACTGAGAAAGAAATATAACTCTCTCCAGTGTTAGTGCTGAGTGTGTGAGCTAATACCCTCAGGGATGCCTGACTGTGTTCAAGCTCTTGTGCTCTGCAAAAATACCAGTTAGTTCACAGTGCCCACCCATTAAAGAGGAATAATATGCACCTCCTGAGCTATGACATAGGAGACTGCACACAGCCAGCTAGAGTAACTTTAAAATCCCAATCTTTAGGGAAGATAATTTCATTTGGAGTTGGAACCTTCACTGTGGTGCATTTCATGATATTGGAGAGATTCATCGGCTGGGATTTCATCCTGCCACACCCCCTAGTGAGAATGGATGGATAGAGGGACTCACCAGGGGTGTGTTATAGAACAATCCGTACCGCATCCGGGGCAGCAAGGAGAACACGGCTTCTTTGAAGCACACCTGGGAAGGGGATCACAAGGAGTTATACCCCAGTGCTGCCTTTCCCCGGCCCATTCACTGCCAGCCCTGCTCTTAACGAGCCAGCAATTACTGCTCCTGCCAAGGACAGCCTCACTTCCTTGGCTGTGCAAATGAATAGAACAAAGACAATCCTCATCCCAAAGGAGCTCTCACTCGGGACTATACAGATGCAAGAGTGGGAAGACATGATGAAAACACCCCAAAACAGAACAAACATGGACTAAAGGGAAGAAAACAAGCTAGTGAGTTTACAACGAGATTTAAGAACATAAAATGAGCTCTGAAGGAGTGGATATAATTTTTGGTGCAAATTTTTTTTAATGATAAGCAGCAAGAATGCCAATAGTTACAGGGGGAAGGAAACACCTCAGGAGGAATCAGAGGACTTTAGAAAGGCCATTTGATAATCCTTAACTTCAGTTGGGAGTCCTGCAGAAGCAAAACCCCTTCATAAATACCACCTCTCAGGACACAAAGGTTGAGTCCATCTATATAAAGGATAGACACACCACAGAATTAAGTTACAGCTCTGTCTCTTGTTTCTAAGGTGGAACACTCATATTACACAAATTAAACATGCATGTAAAGTATTAACGCTTTCCTCTGGGACACCCATAACCACAAATAGCTTGAAAAGTTGTCATATTTGCTCCTGAGTGACCATGAATTAAAACAAAATATAGAATTCCATACCCTTTTAGAGTCAAAGGTTTTCAAATGAATTATTTCATAGTCAGTAAATGCCTTCCATGTCTCACTGAACAGGTCACCGTAGCCATATGAGCTCTGGGAGGAAAGCAAAAAACACAAAGGTACAACAGTTACATAAATGCAAATTAGAACCTCTCTCCACGATTTACAAGTTCTGCATATGAGTTTTGATACACAGCTAATATGTGCAGCACCACCATGGGACCCAAGGCAGCCTAGCACAGAACACAGACATTACACAGCACCAAACTCTGTGTTTGCACCGGCAGGTAACTCAAATTACCTGTCAGGTAGTTAATTTTTAATAAAAATTTCTATAAATTAGCAAACTAGACAATTTCTTCAGTAGTAAATTAGAATTTCTGAGTTAGGAGTGAGAATTACTTACTACTTTACCTAGAGTCAACAGAACACAAGTTAAATTTGAAGTAACTTGAACATAGGGATGGTAGAAGGTCTGAACCTCAACTCCTCAGATTAAAAAAAAAAAAAAAAGCCTGGGAATTCAAGTGCAGCACTGAAGCTTGAGGTAAAAAGTCACAATGAACTTGTTTTGGGATTGTCACTGCATATTGCACATGTATCACAAATTGAAGGCAATGATCTGATCTGAGGGAAGAAACAGCTAAGAGATTTCTATACAGAGCAGCAAAAAACTTCACAGTAACATTGTGGGGAACATTTAAAGAGCCAACTACTCCCTACAACATTATCCCAGCAGCAGGGGCTCCTGCCTTCAATCTGTCACATTTCCTACACATCCCGGGGCTGAGTCACCACCTCTTGCTCTTTGAATGCAATTAAATGTGTCCTCAGTAGCCCTGGTGCAGATTCTCAGTAAAGCTTCCTTTCAACTCTGGGGCTGGCTCAGGCTGCTTGGAAAGTTATGTGGGAACATTCTCAATAAGAAATTTGAAAATAAGACTACAAATGATAGCAGGAGAGAACAGATATCTGGTGAAATGTAAAAGAATCTAAAGGGCACCATATTTCCTTCAGGTCAAGAGGTCTTCCTCTTCCTCTGCCATTAGGTTTTAATGAATTTTACAATCCAGACTCTTTTCTGGCCCTGTCTTACAAGAACTGCTCTCCCAGATTAGAAGTGGAGAACTGATGAAAGCACCACTTTCTAACCCTCTCTGCTCTCCTTAAAAGTGCTTTATGAACATTGCCTCCCTGCATGCACAGAGGATCTGCACACCAACACCCAGTGGAATTCCTACTCATTTTCTGCTTTGTTTAACCTACATCTAAGGGCATTGCTCTCTAATAAGAACAGTAGCTAGGAAGTATGGCCAAATCTAATTATATCAGGGAAAAAAAAAAAAGAGAATGAATAATAGCCTCAAGTCCACCTTTTGATGAGCACAGACAGTTCAGCAGCAGTTGACTGGTGCCATCCCCTGGTTTTACACAGCAGTGAACTCAAGCTGCCTGAGCAGGTTATGCTCATTTAAAATGATAATAGTGTGGCACTACTTTGAATGGTACATTTGAAAGAGTTATTTGATTCAGCAACATAAGACAATGAGTTTCTTTTCAAAGCAATTGGCAATGCAGTCTGACACCTGATCTTTTCAGAAAGCCATCAGAGCTGGATTAACAGGTCCCTGTACAACACCTACAGAGCTCACTTATCTGACAGATGGCACTGATTTTAGCTTCTTTAAAATGTAATAGAATTAGAAAAAAAGGGTTTCTTCTAGCCAAACAGGTTTCTTATTAAACAGCAAGCAGGGGATATTTGCAGTTCTATATTGAAGTTTAGTTGTCCTAGCACTAAATACTCAGAAAGAAAACTCAGCACTTTATGATCACAAGTGTGGAACAGTGTCATATTCAAGAACTGTTATTTCTGGACCTGATTATACACATTAGCTGGCATATTACAAATAGCCCAGTTGTTTTTTATTTAGTTTAATACCCTCCTACACAACTTAAATACTGTCCAGTAAAACTAATATTACTCTTAAACACAGTCATGGTTTCAACTCAGCAGTACAGCAGAAACAGCCCCACTTAAAAACTTGTTTTATATGTTATTATGGCAATGTGAGAGGTGATAGAGGGAAGTAAATGCAAGAAGGCTACTCAAAGGAATTAAATATTAAGCTCTGTTTTAATACATATAAGGATTTAATTTAGCTGTTTTCTTTACTACATGCTGCACATTACTGATTTACAAACATACAAGACTGCATTTCTTTTTAAATACAGAAGAAACATGTAGCTTCTTCTATATTTAAGTAGATTTGCTCAACATAACAGTTGAGTAAATCTACTTCAATTTTCCAAGAGAAAAAAGCCTACAAAAAACAGTTAAAACTTCAAATGCTACAGATTAGAAATACCGATCAGGTTATTTTTGAGGTCACACCAGAAAAGGGCATAGCTATGTACTAGCAAAGCTGAGCATTCCAACAGCACATGGTTTTATCATAGAAAATCTGTTCCCTAACTATTACTCATGCACCTGTACTAAAAGGATCCAAAAACTTATCAGTTCCACATGGCTGTGCCCACAAGAGAGGTAATTTGCTACTAAAACCATCAGAGTCTCTATAAAGCAGAAACTCCAGCCATCACAAATACGTTAAAAGCAGACTTACAGTGTCCCACATGACTATGTTGACATCAGTACTGAAGGAATTATTGATATGCTGGGTAATGTAAAGATTGACAAAATCACAGAAGTGATGGTACATATTAACACCTGAGAAAGAAAGAATTGTTAGCAAAACACTGCATTACTTGCTCCACTTTTATTGGTTTATGCATTTTTCCTTGTTACCATCTTGTATTTTATATTAGCTTCCCCCTGCTTCTGACTGAAACCTCCTAATACACCCTAAAAAAGGGAACCACTAAAAGGGAGGAATCAGAGGTAAAATCTGTTTTTGAAAAGTACAAAAGAGTTAGAAGAGTGGCCAAAAGAAAGAATAAGATGAGCTTCATGTGCTGTTTCTCTTTATAGTCTGCAGCTGTTTTGTGAAGGGTATGAAAGAAGCTCCTGCTTTACCGCAGCCCAGACAGGCATAAGGAAACATGAAAACTGGCCTTCAGCACAGATCTCTGTTCTGCTTTAGTGGGGGCTAAGGGAAACTCTCTCTGTGGGACTACAAGACAGAACCTGTCCTTTCACAGAGGCCAAAGCCCAAGTCATTCCTCCATGTTTCTCTCTTGTTCATTCTTGGTGCACAAAAAACTCCCATGAAACACAAAGGTGGAAACACAAAGGAGGAAACACAGTCCAGTTCGCTGCAACAACTTTGCTTAAAATGTAAGGCAGTGGCAGGGGAAGAGGAGGAATTCGGGTCACAGCTGCTGTGTGTCACAGGGGCAGGACACAGCACACGAGCACCCTGCTCAAACACTGCAGCTGCTCAGTTTGTCTGCCCCCTCAACACCTTCCTCCATCAACACTTGGCTACAAACATTGCTGCACCAACAAAAAGGCTGGTAAAGCTCAAAGAATGTCAGATTCCTAAAGATGCCTGGCTGCTGCCCCTCTTGGAACACCACTTGTCTTCCCTACCACCCAACCCACACAGAATCCTGCTGCTGAGCACATGCTACAGGACACAGACACCCACACTTTGTGTTTCATGTATGAACCTGTCATGCAGAAACACAGTCAGAGACTGTACAGAACAGACTTTGGCACAAAGTCAGACACTGCCAAACCACAGTTCAGAGAACAACTGTGCAAGGCAAACAAGAGGAAATGGTTCTGATTTTTTTTTTTAAATAATCTATGGGAAATTATAAGATTTTCAAATTTCAGCTTCCAAGTTTGTCACTGGAACTACACAAAAAAAAAGGAACGAAAATGTCACATCATTTTTCATACTACAAGTGAACTTGATCACAAAGGCATAATGTAGATGGGCAAGTTGAATATGAGCTTTTTTTTACTGCAGCACAAAAAAAAAAAATGATACCAATTACCTGCATCTAATTTCATGAAGTATGTTGGCTTTTCAATAACAATGTCACACTTCTCATCTTCTAGAGGCCTGAAGTCTAATGCAGTGAATGTCTGAAGTTCTGCAAACCTAGAAAGATTCAATCACACAGAATATGCTTTGACATCAACACATTTAAACAAATGTACTTCATATGTCTCAGGTTTAGTAACTGTCCATCCAGTCCATTTAACAGGACTGCTGAAAACTGATGGAGTCTGACAATTCAAATGATTTGAAATTATAATGGGAAGGTTCTTCAGGGCTTCTAGAGGTTAAACACTGTCTTTGATCTCAGGAGTGAACAGCACCTTTGATCTCCAAATCAAGGCAGCAGGGATGTAACAAAGAACCTCAGAGCCTGGATCTGTGGGTCCATCCAACTTGATCTGCATTGCCAAAGACACTTAAACGAGATTTCCATGCTTTGGCTGGAATAATGAATGTAGAGGCAGTATTTATTGTTCCTGGATCTAAACAAGGATGAGCAGTTGTGATGACAATAGCAGGTAGAGGAGAAAAGTCTTCCTCCTCTGCAGCAGTTTTTGACTTAAAGTAACCATCAAAGCAAAATGGGGGAAGAAAAAGAAAATACGAGCAAAGCATAAGAATGAATTATTATGTGGACCTTAATGGCTCCAGTTCCTTCATCAATTAACTGGCAGTGCAGCTTTGAAGTGCTAACATGCAAACTGTGATTCTCTGCACTTCCTACTCAGCCTGAGGACTCAACCCACCTCACATTCCAAGCACAGGCTCCCTGGGAATGCTGTGTGAGTACATATTCACCAAGGACTGTGTGAACTCACACACAAGTGCCAACTCCAAGGCATCTCACCACAAAACAATTACCCCTTCTACACACAGATGAGGTGCAGCACCAGCACCTTGCCCAGAAAACACCTGAAGGTTAGAACTTCTTGTTGCAAGATGTTTTCACATCTTTTGCTGCTGCAAATGAAGCAGGATGCAATTACACACAGTGTGGTTCAGGATTTCTGCATAGATGTCATTATCAGAGGTTTCTAATAAAAACTCTCAAATTGACCTTAAAAGGAGCAAGTCTTTCCTCAGTATGAAATCCCCTACACACAGCTGCTAACATCAATGACAAAAATCAAAAATAATTAGCTGGTGAACTTGGAAGCAGCCTTGACAAGAGATTCTTACCAAGACTGCAGAGGACTCTTGCGTTGACCTTCAGCCAAAAATGCTTGAACATCGAGGGCGCAATGACCGCCAATTTCTCCCTTCTGGAAAAAGTCTTCTTTGAATCTAATGCAAATTAGAAAAAGTCTATCAGCTTTTGTGCAACAGGGTTACCAGTGCCCTGCAATCTCAATTACATACTCAAGCCAGTCCTACTTAGTCTCAGTTCAGCAGGGCACTTCGCACATATTTAAAACCTGAGTATCTTCCTCAGCATAAATCAAGACTTTCCCACAACTCCCAAATAAAGACAATGGTGTCCTCGAAGGTCCAGACATCACCTTAGAAAATAGCACTAATCCACCCAGAATGTTATTAAGAATTATTTACACATACTCAAATTAGTAATTTAATTAGATTTTGCTACATGACAGAGATGCATCACTGCATAACAGGAGCATCACTGGTTGGAGTTTTCGTTTTTTTTTAAAAATTTCTCACTGAAATTTACCTCGGATTTCACAACCCAGTTCACTACCCAAGGATTTTATATAACCTATGAAGAGTGAGGTGCAAGAACAAATTTCCTGAAAAGAAGTTGCCACCTAACAGCACTGTCTAAATTCATTTTTCAGGACAGGCTGTGATGAAGACAAAACCCATTCTGAAGAGTAATATCAGTCTCAGTCATGAACCAGATCTAGACACTGACTTCCAAGACAAGGCAGAGGGGCATGCCAGCACCACCGCCATGTTTTTTTCATCCAGTTTTCCAATATGCAGCATTTTAATTTGGGATGCAGAGAATCCAGGTTCAGATCTCCCTTCAGTCACTTGGTATATAAAATGCAGCTCCTGGAACTGTTATAAAGGCACAGGAAAGGCATTGGTGCCTCAGACAAAACAGCTGTATTTTGTACATCATCTGATCAAGGAAGGGCATGATTGAAGACACAGAAAGGTCTTCCTCTCTTCCACAAGGGAGGACTTCAATCACCCATCATCATTCCATAAAACTGAGAGCTTGGGTTTTTAAAGAACCTGTGCTGCTGACAGCAGCAGCAGCAGCCAGCAATGAAGAGGTGTAAACTTTTACAGGGCTTCAGCAACAAGTCTCTGATCAGCAGTAAAACCCATGGCAACAAGCAAACCAGCTTTGTTAAACAAATTCTCAAATCCTTTTCCCTGACATCCTGTTTTTGCTACAACACAGGTAAATCAGAGACCTGTCGTGGTTTCTCTTTACAGCTCGTAAATCAATGTACAAGTTTGTTGCTCTGCAATGCTGAAGGTACTGGGAACAGGTCAGAGATGAATCCCCCTGTTAAGAAGAAGTAGAATTCTGTCAATAACAAAAATTATTTTTAAAAGCAAGTGCAAAAAGTATCACATCTATCAGGAATACCTACTGTTGCTGCAGGCTTGCAATGGGTTTTCATTTCACTGAGCCTCTCTCGAACATATCCAAAGTCAGCTTGTTTCCAGAATATCTGCTGGGCTGTCTCGATGTCACTTGCCCTGATGTGTGAAGGAGAGAGGAAACAAATCAAGGTCTGTTGCTCAATTCTAGTAATAACTTCAACAGATAGCATTTTTCCACTGAAAGTGGAACAGAAGAACCAGCCAGTTATTTTATTGGCATTTAAGATGACAAAACAGCAAGCACTTATCAGCTGCATGTAAGTGAAAGCATCAATTGCAATTTAAAGCTATTCTCCCCTAAAAGGGTATAAATTTTTTTAATTTTTTTTTCCTCTGTTTTTAAAGCTAAGAAAGGAAATGCAGTTATTTTAGGAATCTGAATTCAAGGCTAAATCAGAATAATGAAAACAGTCTGGCAGGAAGCATTTCTAACAGTATTTTCTTCCTTAAAAAGTTAATTTTTTAAAATCATGTTGAAAGGCTCATTATGCATGAATACATACATTGTATATATATACACAGGTGTCCACAAAAAATCATGCTTTAAATTCTAAATATCAAAATAATGTTTACTTCAGAGCTATATCAAAGTGAGCACTACCCTTTTTTTTTTACCATAATGTACAGTAGACTTTTAAAACTGAACTTACCATCCAGTTTCAACATAATCACACACTGGGTAACTGAATCTGTTCTCTGATCTGCAAGATTTCTCATAACCCCAGCAGGATTTCTGTTTCTTCAAGTGTTTCTGCAACACAGAATGTCTGAATCAGGTTTTGCAACAGGAAAATGGGAAATGACTTAAGGTTGCTGTTAGCTCTTAAATGACATCTCGCTCATAAATCTTTGCATAAAAGGCTTTTGGTTTGGTCTGTTTTCAAACAGAGTTTGAGAAACAACACCCAGATTCTTCGTGCTCAACAGAGGCTCCAAAGAGGACACACATGCACAGCAATGTTAGTCTTGTTTTTAATAGGTTTTAAGACAAACCCTTTTCCTGACTAATTGGCAGGGAAGCCAATTAATCACCATCTTCAACTGCTACAACTCCCAGGACCAAACCACCCCAATAGGACATTTGAACAAACAAACAGGAAAAAGCAAACTTACTTTATATGGGCAAAGAGCATCCTGCTTACAGATGTCAGCAACATGCTGGTTATTGTGCAGAAAGTAGGGGATATGCTCATCTGGCAAGTTGATGGCTTTGTAGCTATATAATGGCTCTTCAGGAATGTTTGGGAATTCAGTGGAGTTTTCAGCTTGGGAATTAGCCAGAATTTCTTGCAGTAGCAATCCAAACACAAGCAACATAAACATGGCAACCTGTGAGTTCTGTACTTTAAAAATAAAATAGGAAAGAAAAAAAAAAAGGAAATTAACATATCTGCAGCATTTCAAGCATACAAGACAAAATTCAGTCAGAATCAGACACACAGTCAAAGAATTTGTACTTGCATTTCTGGGGTGGTTTCTTTTTCCTGTGAAGACCAAACTTTCACTGAGAGGCCAGACTGCACAACCTCAGGATTATCTTTGAATCATTAGTCATTGAGTGTTATTACGCACTACGAACTCCCAGTCAAGCTAAAATGGGTGTGTTTACTTTAGCTAAATGCCAAGGGATCCTGAGAGTTCAATGTGGAAACTAAGTATAGAGCATGTAATATGCAGTGAGAAAGGAGAAAAAGGAGAAGAACTGGGGGGAGGGGTGAGAAAAGAAGGATTTTTAGTTTTAAAATAAGTATAAAAATAATGCATTCTCCACTTTGAACTAACCATTAGGAGGAAGGAAAACTGTGTAGACACAAATAGAGGGTCACAGATAAGTCTGTTACAAGATGCCTACTTTTAGTAGTCAAGAAGCTTGACTACTGAGTATATTCTATGTATAATTTCATAAATAATAAAAGTGTGTTTATATATATACACATACACACACACACACAGGCCCACATATCTGTATACCCTAAAGCTGACTGCATACCTTCCTTTAATACAACCTTCTCATCTAACAACCCTGCTTTGAACCATTAAACTTCCTGAGGAAAAAAAAATGTATGGCCTGTATCTAAACTCCACCTTTTTTAGCGTTATAATTTGCTAAAATTTGCATGCTTGCTTTCAACCGAAGCCTTTAGCAAAACTCCTACAATACAACAAGTAGTTTTACCTGTTTGGTTTGAGAAGAACCACTTCAGATTTCTCAGGTACAGAAACCTAGACTGGGGGAGGAAGGTGGAGTTAGAGGCGTCCTGCAAAAGGAGATTTCCTCAGGACACTATCCGGCTTCTAGAGACACGTTCCCAGTACTGAGAGCAGCTTCCACAGCCCAGGCACGCTGCTGAGCCTTCACTCGGGTCCCTTTCCCCGGCACACAGCCTGAGCCATGGGGGTATCTCGCAAGGATCACACCTCACCTCTCATCACAAACCCTGCGGTATCCCAAAAACACATGGCCCTTACCCACCCCGGGCGCTGCTGTGGGGCTGTCGCTTCGGGAAGGTGCCCCGCACGCTGTGCCAGGCCGTGCTTCGTTCCGCAATAGACTCAGAACCGGACCGGCTCCAGCCTCTGGCCCAGCCGGANGGCTGCCGAGACCGCCCCGCCCTGGGCGGCGGGACCGGGCAAGGAGGCAGGGAAGGAGGTAGGGAAAGAAGGCAGGCAGGAAGGGGGAGCCGGCCGGGCCGGGGCGGCGGCGCAGCGCCCGGGTGCGGTTCGGGGTCCGGCGGCGCGGCTCAGGTGGGGCCCTCAGGGAAGGGCACCTGCCCGCGGGGGAGAGCGGCGGAGCAGCCGCGTCTTCCTTCTGCTGCCGGCAATTAAGCGCTGCCGCCCCGGGAGCGGCGAGCGCAGGATGCGGAGGAAAAGGGCCTTTTCCTGCCGCAGCCCGGCAGGAAGCGCAGGCTCCGGCACCCCATTGTTCCAGGCATCCCCCCGAGCCCCGGCCGGCAGCAGCGGGGCCGGGGTCGGCCCGGGACCGTCGCGCTCACGAACACTCCCAGGAGCAAGGACAGAGGTTTCATCGACGCCCGGCTCTCCTTGACACACGGCAGCGCTCCCGCCTGCGCTGGCACCCCGCACCCTCCTCCGGTGTGACCCAATTCCCGCAGTCACGAGCGCCGAGGAAGGCACAGGCCCAACACTCAGGAGCTTTGAATCCTCCACCACAGCCCAGGCCTCTTCTCCCCTCATTCCCAGGTGGGAAACGAGGAATAAACACTCAGCCCGAGCCAGGAAACCCACGGGAGAAGGCAGAACAGAAGGCGCCGGCAGATGTGCTTGATCCCGCAGGGACACCGCTTACCTGAATAAAGCAGAATTGTCTAAATTTCACATTATCCACAAGCCCATCACTGCAGTGCATTTAAAAATAAACCAGCCTCTCATACCTAAATACCCACGGCACTACAAGATTTTAAGTGGCATCTGTAACCCTGAATTCCAACTACATCTGGTATCTTCTACCTTAAGTAATATTTTCTTTTCACAGCACTAAGTTTACATCCACCCACTCATCCCAGAACCATTTTTAAGTCTTTTCTCTAAAAGAGAACCAGAGCACACTGTTAGCAGAAAATTTTATTTTACCCTGACCCGTGCTTTTTACAATTTATACATATTTTACAACTAGAAACCAAAGAGTTTATTTTCACTGTAATAACCATTTCACCTCATATTAAGGATCATTATAGCGGCTAGTAAAACGTAAGCACATAACTTACAAAAAACTTGTAGCAGGAAAAAAAATAGAACTAACCCTTCTCTCATGTGATTTTGACACGGGATTTTGAACATGGCTCTTGAGTTCCAAAAGGAAAGAGTACCAGAGCAATCTATTCCTCATCCAAACCCCTGTACATCCAGAAGCCATTCTATTAGCAATTCAGTTCCCTCTGAACACTCCACCGAGTACCCTTTAAATAACACTTCTTCATATCTGCATATGCAGTGAAAATGAGAGCTAAATTAGTTGCTTTGAGAATGAATGTTTTAAAACAATAAATTTAGACAAAAGTGAGTATTAGAAGTCTAACCTAATTCCTTTCATTTTGCATGTTATTCTTCTAGGCAATCTCAGTAAGATCAACGAATTAAGTGCGTCCAAGAAGACATTAATGTTCCTTAAAACAAAGCACACAATTGTATCAAAGATGAGCAAACCAGGATACTTTAAAGTCTATGTTACCTTCCTACAGCCACTTTGTTTTCTAAGGCTTTGATGATTAAGACACAGAAGGCCATCTGATTCTCAGGTGATAGTAAAGGTTGCACTATAATGGAATATAGAATCAAAAAATAGTCAATACAAATATTTACGTCTACTTTAGTAAAATTTAAAAATCTAATACTTTTTGCATTTTTACATCTAAAACAGTTAATGCTGATTGCATGCTATAATTTTCCTTTTACTTGCTTCCTGAAAGCCCAAGATGGCCCAAGACACACTCAGAACTGCCTCAGCCCTTCCAGAGCATCTGCTCACACTACACAGGAAACGCTACCTTCAAAAGCACTGGCAGCAAGAGATCCCAATAAAAGTTCAAAGGATAATTTATTTTTTTTTTACTGCTGCATTTGTCTACCAAGCTTGTAAAAAGAAATGGTGAAAAACAGCTATTTATTGATTTGCTGTAATAATTAAAAAGCTGAACAGAATTCCTAATCTTTGACCATCATAAAAAGTTGTTTTCTTAAGAAATAGCTGAATTAACCTTTGCACATCATAATTCTAACACAAAATAAATCAATAAAATTCCACAAAGTGTTTTAATATGGACTGAATTTTGTCTAGGGTTGATTGGTTTGGGGTTTTTCTAAAACTTAGAGCAACCAACCATGCTTCAATATGAAGGCAAAGTGTTAAATTCTGAGGTTTTTAGAAGAAAAATCATACCACCATGGTTTCCAGAACTGAAATGAAGACAACAAGAGGGTAATTCCCTTCTACCTCCCAATGAAAAAAAAAAAAGAAAAAGAAAAAAGTATATTTATTAAAGCAGTTAAAAGTTTCTATGACATATGGGGAGTTATAACAAATTTTAGTGTTCTTGCTCTATGGCTTTAATGAAATCTTCAGAGAGTAACGGCCTGAATCTCAAATTAGACTAGGATTTTCCATTCCCTTGCCTGTGGAACTTAAGTGACTAACTGTTTTCCCAGTGAGGAATAAGTCCTCAACCCCCAGAGTAAAGTTATATTACCGAGAGGTATTTCTCCAGAAGCAACTCCTCATCCTTCACATCCTTTGTCTGTCAGGCCACCGAACACTCAAGCAGGAAAAGAGTTCCCAAATTACAACATGCACTGGTCTGGGAAAAAAAAACCCCTCTCCCAACAGAGGCACTAGTGTGATAAGCAAAGAATTTCAACTGCCCAGTATTTCACATGAGTAGGTTCTGAGATGCAGCAAAATATTGCTCTCTGGAATGCCAAGAAGAAGACGAAAGCTTCTTCCCGCAATTCTCAGCATTCCCAAGGGTCCAATTCAAACATTTCCTCTGACATTACCAAAAATGCAGCTCAACTCCAAGTCACGTGAGTGCCATTGGACCAATACCTCACTTAAGGAATGGCATGAGAAATACTCTGAAGCCACTGGAGACTTGCTTGAAAACTATTATTAAGCTACAGTTCAATTTTGCAAGAAGTCTAACCCTTGCTACTTATATAAAAAGAGCCATGAGATCTGCAGCAACTTATTTTCAAAATAAAATCCATTTTCTGCATTCTTCTGAACTGTTTTAGCTACTGTTAAAAATCAGCTACTAAATCTAGAAGAGATATTTAATAGCTCCGATTTCTGGTGTTTGAAGTTGAACACATTTATAATTACAAGCAGAGCTGTTGTCTCCAGACTGCTCATGAAAACACAAGCAATATACAAGATGAAGCTATAATCTGAAGTCTCATATGAGCCTCACATTCTGCTCTAGAGGACTTAGTGTAAAGTAGTCAGACTAATCTAATTTGTCTAAGAATAATCACCCTGACACGTTCAGATGTTGCAAGTACAAATCTAAGAGTTTCCTGTCATAAAAATACCCACCAGTTATGCTTCAGACAGCAAGTTCCTGCTACTTTGTTATTAAAAATTAACTGATGAGATTTTAGAAAAACTCATATGAAGAACACTTAAGAAAGACTTCTAAAGTGATTTTCATAGGTTTACAAGGATTACAAATCAAGGGCTGCTTTAGTACTACTCATGCCTTCCAGTGCTATCTCATGAGGTAACCACTGTCATTTCTGCTGTTTGCAAGTAAAATGACCCACCATTGAGCAAAAACTTAAATAAAGGGATGACTGAAGAAAAAAAATTAAATATTGCACAAATAATTTAACTGCAGACAGAACAGGACACTTAAAGCATTGATTCTTCTGTCAACATATGAACTCTATCATATAGTCACATTTTCTATAATACAGGGCTTTTTTACAAGACACTTAAATTCAGCATTTACATAAACAATTATCTTTACAGTCTGTCACCATATAATGTTAGGAGTTCCATGAGGAATTAATTTTGTCTTTGTTTTAAAAGTTCATCTATCTGAGTCTTGTACATGTTTTTCACATCTTCCAGATCCAGTCGGAGTTCCTCAGCCTCCTCTGCCTTCTCTCCATACATCTGAAGAATTGTGTTGTACCTTTGATCCAAATCCTGCAAAGACACAGTTTGTTATCTCACTGGTTTTCAACTTCAAACAAGTTGCTGCTGGGACAGTGTTTTACACTACCAGGGGAAACAAGTGCAGCATTATTTTATCAAAGTATAACTACAGTGAAGTACACAGTAAACTCTTCAAAAATACTTTGTGCTTTGAATACAGCTAGATTTATATTCTAGATGTTAAAGGAAGATATTCCAAAGATCCTAAAAAGAATTAGTGCTGGCTTCAGAGGACATACTGAAGCACTTTGAGGTTCAGTTACTATAAGTATTAAAATCAAGAAAACTGTACTGTTTTACTGAAGGAACAACCAGTTTGTGAAATGTTCCATGAGGAAATTGAACATTCTGTAGTCAAAAATTATTCCAAAACTTCAAATATTTCAGTTTCAATTGTTAAACATTAGGATTCAATTATCTGTCCTATTTCATGTATCTCTATGGGACACATACTCGGATTCAGCATCAAACTCTCATAAGCCCATGCTATTTATCAAAACATTCCCTCTGCTAAAAAATCCAGTTCCAGACAAGTGCCTAGGTGATAGAAACAGGTCTCTCCCTGATTTAGCACACAGTCCTATGCACAGCACATTTCCAACAACTGTGTTTTGAAGTGACTCCTTAACAATAGAGTGGGCATTTTTAGATTCTACAATACAAAAAGAAAAAGCAACAAAAAAACCCAACAAAAACCAGGTTCTTCAATCACTTCTGCTTAGAGGCAGATTTAAATATACTCCTAAGCTGATAGGACTATTCCTAAAGAAATGCAATTACCTTACATGCAAAACATCTTACCATGGATTTACACCAGAAATACACTTACCTTTAACTGTGTGCGCAATTTAGGTATTTCCTTCACTTTTTCTTCAAGTTCATCGTTTTGATTTGTTAATTTAACCAGCTCTTCTGCCATTATTGATCGAGTTTTCTCCAGGTTTCCAATTTCCAGCTAAGGTAAACACACATAACAAGTAGGAGAAGGAAAGAATTTACTGTATTTCTAAAACACCGTATCCAAATACACAGTATTTAAGCCTAATTCTTAAACCAGACTGTGAAACAGCACATTTCAGACCTACTCTCAGTTCCTCCTCAGATGTCATGGCTTGGGTTTTTTTTACTTTTCAGACAGATAAGTTTTCTGGTTATGTTCTTGCCAAAACAAAAAAGGAAGCAACAAGTCCTTCTCATGCTCATCGCCAAACAGCTGTGCTGGTTCACAGAACTATCATAACACTGACCAAGATTTCTGAAAAGATACCTGTAGATGTGAAATCTCTCCTTCTCTTAGTTTTAGCTGAGACTGAAGGTTTTCAATGATACTTGAACCTGATCCCATCCTTATTGCATCATAGAGATTGCTCCCACTGGTAGCTATTGGTCCAAACGAGTGATCATGGGGATCATCCTGCAAACAAAAGGTTAGAGAAGCTGAAAATTAAAACAAAAACATGCCCATTTTGGAATCTTCCCTCTCCTAAATATGACATCATTTAAGATTTAAAATTACACTGTGCTAGGCAAGCATTTCAATGCTTAAAGCTTGTTTTCAAAACAAAAGTTTAAGGTGAATAGCTACAACTTGGGATTGCTCCCTACTGGCAAGTTCTGACACTTATACAGGTGCCATTTAACTCTGACATCATGAACTGGATTGACAGGGAAGGAGCAGCAGTAGGAGACAGAGTACAGCAGTCAGTGACACCGCCTAGGGAGCAGGGGTGTATCCTAAACCAGAAGTGCAAGTCAAAATAAATCATTTGTATGTTTTACAGTCACAGATATCTTGTAAGCAGGTTATAGATGCTTCTGCACCTAGCAAGGAAGCTACCTTGTCTAAGGCTAATACACTCTTGAAGAGTCATTTTCTTGAGGAGGAAACTAAGTGGTCTGTCAAGAAAAAAAAAAGCCATCATTAGGTGATCTGTCCTACCTGTGAGAGGAAAGAGGTCTGAAGACCTGCCATGTCCACCCCACTTATGGAACTGGAGCGGGACATCGACGGCGTACTTGATACGGTTTCAACTGTAAATGACTTCCGGTCCTTAAAAACAAAGACATCCAATATCATCAGTTAGAAAGAGAAAAAACACATTCACAACATACTAAAAACCAGATTCTATAAATAGGTTCCCTTTTTCCACCAACAACTATAGAACACCATATGACAGACTTTCTACTTGCCCTATCACTAAAATATATGACAGTTCAACGACAAAGAATTTTTGTGTTGTAACACTTGCAGCTATCTTCAAGATCTCAGACCTTTCAGGAAATTAAGACAAAAGCTGCAAATTACACCAAAAAAGGTTCTCTTTCAAGTAGCCAAGGGAGACTCAGAGGCAGTTTTGTATGACCAAATGCTTCACAGAAAGAATATCTCACACTCAGAAGATCTCTTCTTAGATGGATGTTAAGAAGAATGTTGCACTGGTTTAGCCAAATTTGGAGGAGAATGTTAAGGCCTTTTCTTCTTTTTAAATAAAGTGTATGGATTAAATTCCATGATTTCTCACATGCTAAGGATTTAGTGATATCTCTTCAAAACAGACTGGCCCCTTTTTCCAGGCAGCATCTACAAGCATGCTAACCTCCGAAGGGGAAAGCAATTAGATTTTAGAACTGGAAAGAGTAAGAAACAAATAACAGAAATAGTTTTACTTGAATACTAACTGCTAATTAGAGGTAATGAATTTAATAACTATTGATGATTGCTCTGTGACTTGTGACTTCAGCTGGAAAGCATGTGGAACATTACACACAGTCATGTGAAACAAAACAGGAATTCAGTGGAAGCAATGCTGGTAGTCTAAGCAAAGAAAACAAGTAGCTTCAGAAGAAAAACGATCCAAGAAGCACTCAAAGCACTCCAAGCACTCAAAGAACACAGAGGATTAAGACAACAATGCACATTTTATGTCTTCACAGGTTAAACAGACTATTATTCAAAACTTATTTCAGTGAGTCTAACACAACACCTATTTCATTGGAAATAAACTAAGGTACTAAAGCTTTCAGGTATAGATATCTACTAAAACAAAGATAATATCAATAAGACTTAGAAATGTTAGGTTTTGGTACCTTCTCCTTTGCTGCTTCTTGCATGAGAATTGCCTTCTTTCTCTCCTGCTCAACTTTCATCTTCTCCATTTCTAACTGAGTAACCAGCAGTGTCTGCAAAGATAAATACAAGCTGTTAACCTCCTGCGAGATCAGATTCCAAACATAACAGAGATTAAAGCTGAACTAGGCAATACCTTTTCCTTCTTTGCATCTTCCAAGGTTTTTGCATATTCATCTTTGAGCCCTTCTAGTTCAACCTCATACCTGCATGGAGGAAGGAAAGAGGTAGAGAAAGTCACTAAATAAATATTCTCCATACTACTCTCTGTAGATTCAGATGCTTTTAAAACAAACAAAGCTGAAAGGCTACGGAGTGTTATGAATGTAACACTTTTCAATCTTTAGCATGAAAAAAGTATCCTTAACAACATTTTGTAACATTCTACCAACATGTGCATCATCATATCAACATTCCTTTTTGCTACAGTTATAAAGAAATGCTGTTAATGGAAAATGAACTCACCTGCTGTTTTCACTTTCCATTTTCTTCACCTTGTTCCTCTCCACTTCCAGCTGAGCCTGAAGACGGGTATTTTCTTGCCTTAAAAGACTATTCTGAGATTCAGAAGAAGACATCTGAATTTTATTAGCAAGAAGTTCTTCTGTGGCAGCCCGTTCTCTCTCAGTAGCTGCTGCTAGAAGAGTTTGAGACTCACCTAATAGTAGGAAAAACATGGAATTTAACTTTTTTATCAAACATCTATAACATGGACCATTTATTTATGCATCAAAACTGAATTTGAGATTTTTTTATATGCAACTAATATTTATTTAAAAATATATCTTGATTCCTTTTGTAAGGGAAATTAAATTTTTTTCACACAGTCATAGAATCAAAGCAATGGAAATTGAGGATATTTCAAGCTCTTTCACAATGCAATATACAACTACAGATTGCCTCCAGAAAGGAAATAATTTCTTTGGGTTTACCTTTGGGCTTTTAATGTATTTTTCATTTAAAACAATAGGTTAGCACTGTATCAACCAAGGTATCATCACCTATGCAGTCAGGTAAGCAAATTATTCCAAACTTTATAATTTGGAATCTTAGCACCAGGCTCCCTGCTGGAATACTTTCAGTGTCTCAATGTCCTTAGATTATGTAAGGACATGTACACCTTAACCCCTCCACCTTACAATCTTATGTTACAGTGTGTTTTAAAGAGAACCAGTGGATTACTTGTCCAAGAACCTTGGCATAACCCCACACACCACTTCCCTTGGAAGAAAGCATTTGGCGCTCATCTCTCCTCACCCACCATCTACACTTTGGACAAGTGTTAAGCACTTCACATTGACCTTCCAGTACCTCCTGTCTTGACCCAGAGCCTCACAGTTCAGTAAAAGCTCAAACCATCTTACTCAGCCTGTCAGAAAGGTTCTTTTCCAGTTTCTCCCATGCAGAGGTCTGTGCTCCTAGCGTGGCCTGCAGGTTCTCTATCTGCCGCAGAAGGGGCCGTGTAGCAGAGGTGACACTTTGGCTCAGTTCTTGGTTCCTGCTCTCTGCTTCCTGGAGTCTCTGAAAACACAAATTAAATATATTTAAAATCATATGATGGATTGAAGGATTAATACAGAATTCATCTAAATAAATAGCAGCTGCTTGACATTTTAAAATGGTTGCTTTACAATCTAGCATTCATGTGGTTCAAACTCAAAGTGAAGTGTGAAATTCCAAGAGAGAAGTTAAATATTTTTAGATACATAACAGAGCAAGGGCCCAGAAATTCCAGGCCTCTGGACATCATTTGATATATTTTGGAAATGATCTATATTCTGGCCCTTAAGAATAATAAAAATATTCTTAAGAAGCAGATAAAGAGTCATTCAAAAATGTATTTGCCATCAATTTTAGATGACTATCAGAAAATTAATGTCTGTATTTTGTCTCGTATTTAAAAAGGACAGCATTCTATTTAAGAGGCATCATAAAAAACTATGACTTTTTTCCACTATGTGATTGAAAAAACCACTTCCATTAATATCTTTATTGCTCATCTGTGAAGGACAATCACTGCAGGTAACCATGAAAATAAAGCCTCTCATTCAGGCTTTTCATGCCATGGTAGCATTTTATTTTTGGGTTTTTAGAAGCCCTTCTTGCAGATACAAGCTGGCATCATTTGTTTATTATAGTACCTGTTGTAGTTCACCAATTTCCTGCCGTAAATAATCTTCCTTCCTTGCTGCCTGCTGCTCTGCACGTTGCAGTGCCAGCCTCAGGTCCGCCACCTAAATAAACCAGAAAGTGTTACTAAACTCTTGGCAAAAGTTATATCACCACCTACTCCTTGCCACAGTCCTACACCATTTTCAAACAGTGCTAGACAGGATAACTTTGTTTACAAGTAAAGGCTTCATTTTTGCATGTACAGAAATAGTTACACCGATTTATTTATCACTAAAAATTCTGTCTAAGAAGTAGGAGTACTACAAACTTAAAATAGAGCCTGTCAAAGTAATTTCATTTAGACAAGTAAAATTATAAGTACTTTTAAATAAAATTAGTATTTTAAAGGTTAGCACAACCAGCCCTCAATACTGAACAAGTTCCATGGGAAAGAAATCCTCTGGGTATTTGCTAAGTACACAAAAAGGAGTTCCACCTGGCTCATTACGTCAGGTGTACACAGCACCTCAGTATAGTCACTTGTTGAATTAAAGAGTTTATTGACTGCATTTCAGACCCACCTGAATTGCCAAAGCTTCTTGCTGCTGCCGAGCCTCATCCTGGGCCTTTTCCAGGGCTAACCCAAGCTCTTCCTTTGCCTTCATTTCCCGACTTAGGGCTGCTTCCTGAGCTTCACTGTCCTTTGTAGCATTAGCTTTATGAAGATCTGCAAGTTCCCTGGGGAGAAAAAAACCAAACAAAAAACCTCAATGCATTTACAGTTTATATAAAGCCAACAGCAACCTGGCAAATAACTTTGTTATATTTAAATATTTCACAAGCATTGCCCAAGAAAGAGCCACAGTCTGAAGGTGTGATTGCTTTGCTTACTTGTATGCACTGTCAAGTGCTGCCTGCACACTCCTGTTCCTTTCTTCAAGGTCTTCCACTTCTGCCTGAAGTTTAGCAAGGTCCTTTTCTTGTCTCTCCACAACATTGTTCAGTTGTTTAATGCTGTCTCGATGCTGCTTCTCAAGGTCTTCCTTGCCATCAAGCACCTGTCCGTGCAAACAAGAAACAATCCCCAGGACCTGACAACACTCTCTGAGGACAGTGACAACAATGGCAACCAGTTTGGGAATGACTTACTCAAAGTGACTAAACCCATCTAACACTTGGCAAAAAGAAAGGTTTTGGTTCCCTGGCTTCCCCAGAGGAGGGAGCTGCTCCTCACCACAGTTTCACACAACTCCACATACTGGGTCTGAAATTTGTAAGGTCTTGGTTCAATCACTAACTGCTCAAATTTTGATGGTACAGTTTTTCCAGCTCATATGGTAACAGGAGTGCAAGTGCAAACAAGCAGCTGAGAATATCCCTCACTGCAGTTTCACAGGGAATACACACATAAATCACAACTCAGTGCCCCAATAATGTGAAATGGTGAGGCCCTGGCACAGGTTGCCCAGGGAAACTGTGGCCTCCCTCTCCCTGGAAGTGTCCAAGGCCAGGTTGAACAGGGCTTGGAGCAGCCTGGGACAGTGGAAGGTGTCCCTGCTCATGGCAAGGGGGGGAATAAGATGAGCTTTAGGGTCCCTTGCAACACAAACCATTCTGGGATTCTAGGAAATAGAGAAGCCTCCAGAAAATAAATGAAAATCAATCTATCAACAGCCCTCCCAAAAGGGGACTTTGCAACTAATGCTAATATAAAAAGCTTTAAAAAAAACCCCCAACAAATATCTCACCTGTTTTAAATGCTGCAATTCCTCTTCCAATTCCTTAATCTTTTTGTTCTGTTTCGTGTTAATATTTTCTCTCTCTTTCTCTTTGGCTCTTAATTTCTTAATAATGTTGGAATTGTGCAGCTGCTGTTTGGAAAGCTTTTCTCCTGTGAAGAAATTGAACATAAAGATAGTGATATTTGTGATATTCTGTGGATTCTCTCTATTCATACCAGCCTTGCTCCTTAGTCCCATGAAAAAAATACTCCAATAAATATGGAAATACTTATTCTTACAATGCTTTTTCATGCAAATCCTTAAGTTTAAATCTATCTTATCCTGAGATACCCTTGCTACACTGAGCTACAGTGAGGTAAAAAGCTTTGAAAATAAAGCAGGTGAGCTCATCATGTTAGGAAAAAGGAATAAAATGGCCTGTCCATTTAGAAACTATATGCTACTTCCAAAACTAAAAATTATTAAAGGAGACACTGTAGAAATGCCATGAACAATGCCCTCATTAGATTTCTTCTGAACGGAACATGGAGTGTTGTTCTGAACATGCTGGTTTTATCTCTCAGCACCTTTTAATGCAGCATGCAGGAAGCACCTCTCCAGTCATCTGTACCTGCCTGATCCCTCCTGTTGCTCTTTGCTACTCACTAAATGCTTCAAATGTTCAGAAACATCCAACATGCTTCAAATTTAGCACTTTTTCCCACATGAAGAAGGCTTGTACAGTACACTTGTACAGTACACTTAAAAAAAAAGTTAATTCTCACCTTCCTCCATTAATCCTTTGATTTGCTCTTCTTTTTCTTTCAGTAATTCAGCAGTTTCATTGGAATTAAGTCTAGTAGCCAATTCTTCTTTAACAGTCTTTACTTCCTAAATAATAGGATAGAATACTCAGGACTGTTTATTTAAATACATGTAGGGGAAAATGCAGTGAGTTACACTGATCACCTTTTTCTTCTGCCCTTCCTTTCAAAAGACTTTGCTTGGAAAATAATTTAGGTTGGAAGGGAACTCTGGAGATTATCTGATCAAAACAGATTGCTCAGAGCCTTACTGCATCAAGTTTTTAAAACCTCCAAGGATTGAGACTCTGTAAATCCTCTGTACAATTTGTTCCAACTTCCCCATCCATTTAATTTTCTTCAAACTTTTGCAACAGAGAAAAACCAACCTATTCTCACATAGATACTGGACAAGTTTTCTATTTCAACTCACTGCTGTGTCAACACAGTGACAAACAGCTAAAAAATATTTGTTTTCCAGCCACAGATTTGAGTTTCCTTTTCACATTACAGTAGAGAAATGAAATGCTGTGACAGCAGGTCAAGAACATTTAAACCCCTTAAACTTTGCTGCTGTAAATTTCTTTGCTTATTCCAAATCAATATGTCATCAGCCCTTAATTTTCCTGCCAGTTAATCCTCTAAAGAAGCCATTCCCATTCTTCACCCCTTCCTCACATCCCCAGGCCATTCTCCCTCACCAATGCAAATTACATATTTGGTACAAGGTGAATGAGAGCACACATTAAATCTCTTTTTTCCCCAAAGCAGACCAATTTAAATTAGTTCCCTAAGCTGGTTCACAGCATGGCTGCAAGAACACAGATGTGAACACTGAGCTGCCTGGATGGCTGGAAACAGCTCACGCTGGTTACTAACAGCACATGATAGCACCTGTCAGCCTCATGCTTTTCCCTAGGTTAATTTTTATTGATTTTCCTCAAGAAATTCAATTGTGTCATAAAATAGTAAATATTAATTTCACCAAAAAAAGCCAAATTACCTTTTTAGCTGCATCTCTGTCTTTGCAGGCTAGTTGGAGCTTCTTCTCAGCATCTGCAATTCGCTGAGCAAACTCCTCCTTAAGAGAAGAAAGGCTGCTGCTCTCTTCTTTCATTCTAAACATTTCACTACGAAATTTCACAATGAACATTTCAGAACAGTTGCACAGTTATGTGACATGCTTTTAAAAAGTATTTTAGTTGTATTACACATGATAAGCAAAAGTCAAAAAATCTCACATCTGTAGATTAGAAGTCCTAATCCAAGATCTTTATTAATTCAGTAGTTTACCCATGAAAACAACTAAATGCTTGATTTATCTTAAATGTTTTGCCCCTTGATAAAGTACTTCTTAATTAACCCCAATCGGTTTCATATAAAGGGTAAATTATTTAATTTATTTTTAAGTTAGGATCAATTTAGTCATTAAACAACAGCATCATATATCTGTAAATTTTATAACTCAATATTTGGTCAATGAGCTGGTAAATACAACTTCCCATTTTTTCCCCTTTCAACTTTAACCAAACTAAATAATGATTTCAGGTTTTCCCCCACAACCAGCCCTTCTTCCATACTTTTACTGCCTACATTTTAGTCAACAAATTACTTAGTAAATCAGGTTCATTCCTCTGATTCAGGAAAGTCAGTCTCTCTTAATACCTGAATCCAGTCTTATAATAAGGATCTTTATTAATAACCAAGACTGATTCTTCACATTTGTCATTCCTGCAGCTTGCTTACTGGAAAATCTTTTCCCAGCCCCTTCCAAAAAGAGATTTTGGCCTCAAGAAATAACATATCTTTAAAAAAATACCATAACAGCACATGCAATCATTATTTCCACCTTTCCCAAACAGTGCACATCCCCAGTAACCTTTGCTCTTGTTTTATCAATTGTATAACAGTGTATTACAGCAAAGTCACAGTTACACCACTGAGTGTATTTCCATACTCACTCTTTGAGGTTATCATAAGCTTCTTCCAGGCGAGCCCTTTCTTTACTAGTACTTAACAACTGTATTTCCCTCTTCTCCAGCTTCTCAGTTAATGAATCAATCATCTGGACAAGGTTTTTACATATAAAGATCAGATGAATGGGACAATTAAAACACAAGAGGGACAGACTTTCCCTTCCACCCTCCCCCTCCACCACATTCCCTCACAAGACTATTTACTGAACTTGTCAATGTTTCCAGGAATTTGAGGTAGGAGTCAGTAAGGATTACCATGTTTCTGGCACACACCTGAAAATAAAGACACCTGTTTTCTACAGGTGTAGAAATCCTATTAAATCAACACATGTGGCCCAAGTAAGCTCCTCAAAAAAATCATCAACAGTGATATTTAATAATGCATGAAGCTCTTAACTAGAGCTGATAGCCTACAAAAAAAAAAAACCAAAAAACTATGGCTTACATAAAGCATTAAGACTGCCTGTGCTCCTTAGACCACGCTTTACAGAATCACTTCTATGGGAAGGTCTCTTCTGTGAAACATCAGCACAAAGCAGCAGAAGAGCTTCAGATGAGGGAGGAATACTTTCCCTCAGGGTCAAAAGCTCTTAGCTCACATCCTCAAAATCATTTCTTAATACCAGATTTTGGAAAGCTGAACATAGATAAATAACAAAAATACAAGAAAATATACAAATATAAACACCAAATAATTAAAATAACACATTTGACCCATTAAGGCTTCCTGTTTGCAACCCCTACTCACAATTCTCAACAATGATAACCAGGTGGATCAGGTGAAACCCACAACTATCTGATCAGAAATTTTACCAGCACTATTCCACTACAAGATATCAAGGAGAGTTTTCTACAGGGTCAGATAGTTCAGCACTGATAAATTCATTCAAATAAGCTGACATAAGAGATATAGGACAATGTAAAGAAATGTCAGGAGTTGATTTGTAATTAAAGGGTGCTTTTGCAATTTATGTTTTAGTTACCTTTTTTAGTTCTTGCTTTTCAGCGTCCTCTTCTACCAATTGCTCCCCAGCATCCTGCTGGGGCTCAGCCTCCTCCTTCACAACCTGATCTTCAGCAGTTTGCACAGCAGCAACCAAAACAACATCTGGCTGCTCAGAATTGACAGGGGTTGCACTTCTCCCACTCTCTTCCATCTCAGCTTCCTCAGCATGTAAGACAGGAGCATCATTCAAGTTTTCAGACTTATTTTTCAGGGCATCAACCACTTCTGTTTTTGGCACGGAAGGACTGACAGCGACAGACGCTGAAGCAGAAGCCCTGCCTGATAACTCATCATCTGAATTTATTTCACTTACACTCCTGCTATCCAAGGACTGCACACTGAATGAATCAATCCTTTCAAAAGCGTCCGAGGAGCTACAGCTCTCAGTCATTTTTTGGAAGTCATCTAAGCGATTATAATCCGCACAGGCAGACGTGGATAAGAGCTGGAACGACGTCTGCATGAGGTGAAGGCTGGATTTTGACTCTGCAGCTTCTTGTCTGGAACTTACTGAGCTCTCACTTATCACACTTTCATGGTCCAGGACTTCAATATCACTCGTTGTGGAAGTGCCTGAGGAGAAGGTGCTGATGGGAGGTGATGGGGTATTGCTTTGTCTGTCCTCAGTTTTTCTCTCCTTCCCTTCCAAACCCAGGTCTTTTGTGCCTGCTCCCAGGGGCTGAGAAGCGCCCTCGGGTGCACCTGCTGCTCCATCCCCTCCTACACTGGATTTTTCAGTAAGAGACTCTTCAGGTTCTTCCAAATTTAGAGCAGACGCCTTTCTGTCAGTAACTTCATTTGTGCTTGCTTCATGCTGGGCATCAGATTTAAGCACAGCATTCTCTTCTAATTTCTCCTTGGGAATATCAAGGCTTTTCAAGTCCAGGACAGCTACGGAGGAATCTTTCCCTTCTGCCTCTGCTGTCACTGGCCCTTCCAGCTGACTGGACTGTTGAGACTCCTTTAAAGTGCTTTTCACCTCCTCTTTGGGTCTCTGTGATTTGGCTGGAGGTTTGGACACCACTGGGTTTTTCTGTATACTCTGAACATCTGTTGGGGAGAGAAAGGCACTGAAGAAGTTTTCAGATTCATCCACTACCGTCCTCCTCACCGGCTTAGTGATGGCTGTGGGCGATATCGGCTGATTCTGGGCTTCTGTATTTGAGCTTAAGCCCCAGGAAGATGTGTCCCATCCTCCACTTATGAGAGAATTTGTTCCTAAAAGAAAAGGAAAAAAGAGATATAGGCAAAAAAAACACTCTGAAGACCACAAGTGAAAGCAAATGTGGCCTCCTGCTTTCCTACAGTGAGAGGAGTCCAGGCAAAACAATCTGTAAAGCTGGCATTAAGAGAACTATACAGATTAAAAAAGGAGGAAAAATGACTAGGTCTTAAAGTTATCTGCAAACAGCACATAAACATTTCATATACCATTACAGAAAACAAAGGGGAAAAGCTTTAAGTATTCTCAGAATTTACACTACAAGGGTTCTTGCCCTCCAGTTTCTGACAGACTTCGTATTTTTCCTCACACACCCAAGCATTAGCAAGGAGCTGACAGTAAAAATCAGCAGCAGCCCAACTGAGAATTTTCTTCTTCTGTGGAGGAATACTGAAATGTTTAGTTCTGAAGCTGCCCTAAAACAACATCAACAATTCCTACTATTGTATTTCTTGCAGGTTTTCCAAGACTTGTCAACAGCAAGAACAAGAATTTCAGCATCAAATTTCAGTATCATCTGAGGTAAGAAAGATAAATCAAAAAACAACATCCAATTCTGTACCTACAAACATAATCTGGGTAACATAACTATTTCAGGCTACTTAAAAACAAACTCACTCTATACAACAGCATCTATTAAAAATGCTGCATTACAATATTTAAAGCTGGCTTTCACTTTCACAAGTTGATAGCTGTTGGCCTCAAATCTCAAATTCATATAATTACTGTTTTCTTGCCAAAAATACTACAAACATGGGATTTATTGCTACAAACATCTGACTTATTGCTACCTTGTCCATGATTCAACAGCTTTAGAAAAAGCTCTGAACTAACATTCACAACATATGTTGACATTTCTTAAAAACAAGTATGTTTTCCCTGAGAACCAGATGCAGGCTGATCTTTGCTGCTCTTCTTATGAATTACAGAACTACCATAAATACTAAGATATAAATCAAATTTTGAAAATTATTGGACAAGTCTAAAGCTTTCAGAAATTAAGAAAGACAGAGTTTTCTATAAACAATTTTTTCATTTTAAGATGATATCACATGACTGCCAAGCTCACAAAGGGACAAAGACATCCCTTTGCTGAGCAACCAACCTGAGCAACCAACTCTCAATTGCTACAGCTTCCAGTTTTCAGAAATGTCACTCTGCTGTGGCTTCACCTGGAAATAACCTCCTCCTCTAAATACACACAGTTCTTCTAGATATAGAAGGACACTGATTCAAAATGACCTAGTTTCCCATCATTTTTTAAATTTATTCTTATCTTTAAGATATCATTTGGGAGGGAGTTTCTAATAAGAGGGCTCCTTTTTGTTCTTTCCCTTCCAAACAGCAACTTAGGGCTGACCATTCTGTCAAGTTCTCCATTAGCATACGTACAGGGGAGACACTTCCTCATAGCCACAACAACCTTGCCACCACCACATTCCTTTCAACAGATGTTGGAGGATTATGAACTAGAAGCCACGAAAAGTGGAAATTTCATTTGGTTTACATGGACTAGACTTTCAGCTTCTACTCTGCCCTTCCTGTTGCAAAGAGCGAATCTATGCACGCCTCGGAAAAGAGCATGATTTCCCCTTTTTTATTACTGAGCAGTTTTTACTAATTATTAGCCCCTCAGAAAAAAAAAAAAAACCAAAATTACGCCTTGAGAAGCAAGCGTAAGAAGCTCAGTGCCACCCATGCGATAAAAGCAGGACACTGGTGACACCAGCCAGTGTCTGAGCTGAGCCTGCGACGGCTCCGTGCCGGTGTCACCCTGCACGGGGGGCGCGGGAGGGACCACGGCGCGGATTATACAAACCAGGGGGGCTTTGAGTTATATAAACCGAGAGGGCTTTGGGCGGGGGGGCGGTTAAACCTCCCCAAGGTAAACGGGAGACAGCAGAGGAGGCGGGCGAGGGGAAGGGCCGCGCGGCTCGGCACGGCGGCTCGGGCCGCCCGCCCTTACCGTCACCGTAGTCGGGAATGACGGCGTCGGGCCAGGGGCTCTCCTCGGCCTGGATGTCCAGCACCCGGTCGATGGACTTCTGCGCCTGCGACAGCGCCTGCTTGGCGAAGCTGGACAGCTGCGAGGCGTTGAACCAGCTCATCCTCGGCGGCTCCGCAGCGCCCGTTCCCCGCAGCTCCCCCCGCTGCCGGCGGGGCCGGCGGGCTGGGCCGGGCGCGGCGCTGAGGGAGCGGAGCGGAGCGAGAGCGGCCCCGCGCAGGCGCCGCCGAATCCACGTCGCACCCGGGCCCAGCGCAGCCGCGGCCGGCCCGACACGTCCGGGAGGCGGGGCCGCCCTCCCCTCACAGCGCCTCCGGAGCGAGCCGAACGCCTTCACTCACGGGCTGGAAAGGACCTAAAACACCGCCCGGTTCCACTCACTAACACGGGCTGGGACACCTTACACTCCAAGCCTCGCCCAACTTGGCCTGGGACACTTCCACGGGTGGGGTCGCCGCAGCTTCCCTTCCGCTGGGCAACCTGTGCCAGCCGCTCACCACCCTCACAGGAATTTCTTCCTAATAGCTAGCCTACATTTCCCCTCTTCCAGTTTGTATCCATTACTCCTCGCCCTATCCCCCATTTCAATTTGTACCCATTAACCCTTGACCTTTTTAACTATGCAGTTCATCGTTAAATAAAAATGCAACTTCAAACACAGCTAACACATCAGACTGGAATTCAGGCTGTGGCACTGCTTGGTCTCTGACTAAAGCAGCCAAATGATGCCCGGGACTTTTTAATGGAGGTTATAAATGCTCTTGAATGTCCACAGAAAAGCTACAAACTCATGTGTCTTTCTGATTCTTTTATTAATAAATACCTTAACAGCACCAATGATATTTGAACATAATCTTGCAATGCTGTGCCATGGCGGCTGCTTGGGGACAATGAGAAGATGTGTCTGTATTTTCATGTACAGTTGATAATTTTCTCCTTTTGTGTTTCTTGTGAACAAAGCCATCTCTTCCATATTTAACACCTTTCATAAAACTGATCAAATCAATACTCAATAAGAGGGAAATGCTTATTTTAATCTACTGCCTCCTTTGGTTTAAGGTGACTCAGCAAGTCTCAGGAGTGCTACAACTTAAAAACAGATTGTTGTGGTTCCTTTTAAATTTTTTTTTCTCTGCATATATGTGTGCACACATGTTGAAAACAAGACTTTTGGCCACCTTGAAGTTCCATGTGTCTGAAAGTACACTAGCATGAACACTTTGACAACAAAACCAGGGAAAAGTATATTTCTATACATCAGAGATCTGTACATGAATAAGCATTTATACAAATATAATCCACCAAATATTGGCTTCTACGTACAATTCTGAAATATGGTGATTCATTTAGATTTCCTAACCTTCAACCATGCTGGCACTAACAGGAACATTTCAGGCTGCTTTAACACCCACAGAGTATGTTTGTTTTATAAAGTGGGCACAGATTTCTCTTGCTGTATTTGCACTTATAAATAAATTAAGTGGTAAAGTGAAGCTTGAACAACATAGTCTGTGGTGTAGTAACATCAGCAACTGCAAGTTCCTGGCCATCCACAAGCCCCAGTTCTGAAACAGAAAGAAAAGCTTAATTAATTTAATTAAACCCATGTCATGTGCTTTGCCTTTTTTTTAATTTCAAAAAACCCAAGAAAGTTAGGAATGCTATTCCCACAAAACAAAAATATTATGAAATAAAGCTGCAAACACCTTGCTGACTAAATTAATATTTATCTAATTTAACCAGGAAACAGACCTCATCAAGAAATATGTATAAAACTCTACTGAAGTATGTTTGACAGCAGTTATCAGGTTGCTTTGTTGCAATGTTCTCTGCATCTGCCTGCACTTCACCTTTAAAAAACTGATATACCTGGGAAATATGAAAGTAAAATGGAATGTGTATTAAATGTAAAAGAACAATGAAGCATAGTCGACTGCATAATGCAAGATAAAGCTAAACATCCATACAGAGGGGTGAAACTGACTTTCTCTGACTTGAGAATCAACACCTGACAGCTCCATGATACCTTTTAGTGTCTTGGAAAGATTTGGCCTTGTTCGTTCTTCAATTGAAGCTACTGTCTGCAAATTAAAAAAAAAAAAAAAAGGAAAAAATATTGTCTTTCAAATTCAGTTAATTTATGTAAATTCAGATTATTAAAGACAATTATATATGTTCAGATTACCTGTAAATAAAGTGTTTTATTTCCCCCATACATAGTTGCTGTGATTGCAGGAGATTTCATTTGCCTATAAATAAAACATTTAAAAACAAACAAACAAAACACAAGCCAGGCAATCAGGTTAAAAATACATTTAGAAAATACCATTTTTAAGCACTAAACTAACAAATTATCAAGTCAGAATGGTTGCAACTTACAGTGAAGCATTATTTGTTAAGTAATCCAGGATCTCCTGCAATTTAGCTGATGGGGAAATCTCAATGTTTTGGGGAAGCTGGCTGCAGGCTGGACAGTTCTCCTACCACAAAACAGCACAAGAATACACATTATGTTAAATATGATTTTAGAAACGCTGCTAGTAAGGTCTCAAAAGTGTTTGTGTTGTGTTTTTTAAAAGTTTTAGCTCTAGAAATATTAATAGTTGCAAATATTAATGACAAAACCCATTTCCTTCTGAAGTCTGTCCCACAGCACTCAAGTATTTATGAATGACAAATTTCATCTGACATAAAATCCAGTATGACCAAATTTCAGATCAATTTTTGCCACAACCTCTTTTTGATAAGTTTTGCCAATGAGTTATCTTAGGTTTGAGGATCTTTTTTTGCAGTTCTACTCTGTAGAAGCAGCAGACCAGTAACACTGTAGTTTCCACTTTTAAAACTTCAGATATATTATTATTCACTGCTAGGGGCCAATTGATGCAATGTTGAGGTTCAGAAACATACAAACTGCATAAATACAAATCAAGGAAATAACCCTTCAAGCCTTTAATGGCACTAACCTTTCTTTCAGCTTCAAAACTGTATGTGTATAATCCATCCACATCATTGAACACCAAGTAGTTGTTAAGAGGAACATATGCACTGTAATGACAAATATGTTAGTGTTGATACATGGCATTCTGCTGGAAATCATGGCTGTTATTAATAAGAAATTAAATACCTTGTGGCTATTTTAAAAACTTCCATGGCGCAAACAGCTGGAATGAGGAAAAAAAAAAAAATTCACCTTCTAGCTCTATCAGACATGCAGACATTAGTGCACACAGCTGTATCAAAGAAGTGACAAAAAAAAATCAAGTATAACAATTTATAAAGAGAAAAATAAACATCTGAAGGCAGCAGGCTGCATTAACACCAAAGATTTGGCACTAATCTATGTCAAGCCCATGTATTGTGGTTTTCAATTATTTTTTCCCCACTCTCAAATGCTTCTGCTCTCTCCCATAGTCATAACATGTATCCAGTCATACAGTTTCTCCATGGAAAACAGAAATGAGACTGTAAGAATAGATCAGACACATTTAAAAATTACTATTATCTTCCCCAAGTTCTCAATACTGAAGTGGTGTCCTACAAAACTCTCAAGTCAGTAAAGCAGAAGTGAAATGAGTTCTTTCAGCATACCTGCAATGACTGCATTTGTAGAAGCTACTGCTGGAATAATTCGCTTAACCACCCCTGTAAAAACAAAACATAGAGCTCTGGGTTTTCCAAGAAACTCTATTGAGAGACTACTTTAAGACAGAATAATTTCAATGAGTGGGTCTGAAGGTGCTTTAAAGGGTCCAGGCATTTCTTTAACAAACAGGTATAATGGCATGCTGCTCCAGTACTTGGGCACTTTTTTTATTTCAGGAATGGATCAAGCACGTTGATAAAAAGCAGGTATCAAAGAGAACTACTGAACAAACTCTGAAAGCAAGTATTCTGTATTTAGCACTGGAAATTAATTTAAAACTCTGTTCTATTCCTGTTTAACTGGAGAAATGCTTAAAAGAAAGACAGTTGAGTTTTCTATTTGGTTATTGTTTAAAATGCTGATGAAATGACTGGCAGCATATTGCACTTGCATGTGAACAGAGGCATGGACAGCAGAGGAACAGATGCTATAGATTTAACCAGCCTGAACTGGCACAAAATGTTGCTATTCCTAAAAAAGACAATCAAGTCCTTTTGTTCCTACTCTTTGACCCAGCAAGAGTGGTCACCGTGTAATGTAAACTGTGGATCTGCTCCAAGTTAAAAATAAAACGGCAAAGAGAATGTTCAGTTTTGTCCCAGATAAGTTCCTCTGATTCATCGTGAATGCCTGAACATCTGATTCGTCATAAAAATATTTGTGCTGGCACAGGAAACAAGTTTCTTGTTTCTGTTTTAAGGGAGAACTATCTCTTTCTCAGCACAGCTGCCAGCTTAGTCGTAACAAATACAAAGAATGCCAATCCAGCCTAGGTGCAAATGCCACAACGTGGTAAAATGCCACCCCCTTACCTTGGGTGAGTCTGTAGGTAACTCCTTTAATATTAAATTGTGATGCTCTTTCTAACGACTTCTGGTAAATCCACTGTATATGTTCAGGGTCATCTCCATCCAATGCAATACCTTCTACAGTAAAGAATTTAGAGATAAACTGCAATTACAAAAGTTCTTCAGAAACACAGCATTCTTTTTGTCTAAAAAAAATCCCTTTGTTTTAACTTGAAATGAATACCCCATGAAACTATTGAAACTTGACACTTTAAATAACCAAAGAATTATTTTTACATCACTGCACACATTTACAGAGCTGCTACAGGTTACATTTTCATTCAGGAAAGACACTGTGCAGTGTGAGAAACATGAGCAAAGATGGAACTGGAGAGCGAGTTCATGAAGAGAAAATCCATCTCCAGCTCAGAGGAGGCTTAGAGCCAACATGACCATCAATCACACGAGGTTATGAGACAGGATTGTTTTATTAAAAGTATACATCCAACTCAAGTTAATTAAAAGGATAAATGCTCATTTAGCACCAGCACACTACATTAATTACCTCCAAAAGGCTGTTCCTTTGGCCACTGCAATATCCTGACATACTCAATGCAATGCTCTGGCAGTCTGGGCATGGATGCAATGGTGCACATGGGAAAATTGACCTGGTTGGGCAGGGGAGGAAAACCAGAAGAAACCATGATACACTAGGCATAGTACTAAGAAAAGAAACCAGCAAATCAGAGGAATATGAAAAATGAAGGAATTCACTGGCTGAATTACCTGTGGTGGATAAAGCGCAAGTGTGCATTCAACACATGCTGTCATACCAGGAATAATCACACGAACATTTCCTTTGAAACCTTCTGTCCCTCCATCTATTAGAGGTATGATGGAACTTGGATCCAGGACACCATCTTCATAATGCAAAAATGACATCTAATGAAAAAAGGAGGGGGTTGTTGGTTTTTGTTTGGTTTGATTTTTTTAAACAAGTTGCAGGAAGAAAAAAAATCCTAAAATTTTATTCTTACTGGTAGACCATAATATTGAGTGCTTAATACAGTTTATTTTAGGGCTGCATAGCATATAAAACACTACTTATCTGTCAGTGCACAAGACTTTATCAACCCCCTTCACTCCTCTACCTCCTCCCCTTCCTCCCCTGATAAACACTATTATTTATTGTATATGTTCTTACAGTTCATCAGAACAAATGCCTGGTTGTTGGTTGCTTGGTTGGTTGGTTGATTCTTGATTTGTTCGCTTTGTCTTTTTACTTTTTTAATAGAAATAGATAATCCAGATCATTGTTTTATAAACAAATTCTCAATGGTAAAACTACCTAATTTTTTTTCAATGACTAGTTTTCTGGTCATTGAACACTGTAACAGTGCAGCTCCAAAAATGGCATCTACAAGTTGCAATATGATAAATACTGTTTGGGTAATGAACAAAAAATTCACAATGGGAGCATCCAGAGAAGCTCTGGTGCTTTCCTTCTTGATTTTCAAAAGATGACTGCAGAAGGCCGTAAGCAATGTAACCTAAATTTGAAACTACCCCTGTGGGTCACTGCACAAATGTTGTCTAACACTCCTCAAGAAAAGGCAGGCAAGAGAGCCTGCATTTCATCCTGCTCACAGAAAGAAAACAGAAATAGGAACAAAAAGCTGTGAGTTTCAATAGCCCTTATTCATTTAAATGACACATTCTACACAACTATGTTTAACTTCAGGTATCTAAACTCAAGCAATAATCAGGCATTAAGAAGATTGAAGACTTTACCAGCATGCCATTTATCCATCTTCTTGCAATTATAGAGTCCAGCCCACAAACAATAATATGAAACTCTAGGGAGAAAAAAACCACGATTCAAAATCTATACTAATGAAGACTTCCTAAGACAAGCAAAGTATCCTGTCCACAGCAGGAACAGTGACTGTATCTTAGCTATCTCCCCTAGATTACCTGTATCACAGATGTACTTAAATTTTGTCTACGGGTAACTTCTATTTCCAGTATACTGTGGAAGACTAAAATAATCCGCAAGCAAACTACCAGGAAAAGCAGTGAGCAGCAACATCTGCAAGGTGCTGCTAAAGTACCAGTGGGTGTTTGTCAGGCAAATAAATTCCACTTACGTCGATAAAAGCTTTCATCCATGTCTTGGATCTTTTTAAAATATCTGAATGCAAACCCAGTAAAGGAATATATTTATAGTTAAATTTACTGTTTTCTATTTGCTAACCTAAAGCCAAAATATTATCTAATTTATTACTGTAATTCTATACAACACCTTCTAAAAAACTATGTGATCTGAGAGTCAAATTCCCACAGCTGAAGCTGTAACATCTTACGAAACTAGTAAAGGGCACAGTGGAATTGTCACAAACGGGAAAGATCAGCAGGTGAAATATTTAGGAAGCTCAAAACATGTGCTCTCACAAAGTCTTTTATCAGTAAGTGCTGCTCTATGTTTATAAACTAATGTTTCCTACCAGTACTTACTCAAAACTCTCTGGTGAATAATTCCAGTATCTCAGTGAAAATTGCACCTGAATAAAAAGACTCTGTGGAAAAATACAAAATAATTTCTAAGTCTTTCCCATGCAGATTCCCTGTATGCTAATGGCACAGAGAAAGAATTCTCAATTCACCAGCTGAATGAATGTACTCTTTACTGTATGAGAAACAGGATGGCAGCAAAATACTTCAAATACTCTTACCACCTACAGAGTTTTCTAGGATATTGAAGCCCTCAGGGCTTCTCTGTGAAAGGATACGGTACAACAGCACAGTTGGGAATGCGGCTGTTCAGGAATTCTGCTGCAACTTCTGCTTTTGGTCGCCCCACATCCTTCGGTCTGGGAAAAACCCAAGCAATTCCAAATTTAGCAAATTATCTTGCTAAATAAAGCAATTTTAGCAAATTTTATCTTTCCAATCTGTGTGCAGTGCAATACCAAATTAAATGGCTAATTGTTACTATAGGACAATTTATTGACACTAAGGCATCCAACCCAAACCATTCCACGATCCCTGTAAAGCATCAGAAGTGAGAGCCTCGGAATTAACTATGGTTATCAGCACCAAAAAAATTCCAACAATTTTTCACTGTACTTGAATGAAAAATGTACCAGAAAATCTGAGATCTCCATCTGTGAGCATTTATTCCTTGGTGCCACCTTTTCCATTAGTCATTAGCTGTACTGGAATGGCAATGAACATATGTTGATTTTCTTCATGCCACAGGTCCCAAAACAAGAAGGAACCAAATGCAACATTTAGTTAATTCTGTCACTATTGTGACATGAAGGCCCAGTAATCTTGAATGACATCTTGTCCAATCAAAATAATGAACATATTAACATGTTTTATTTAGGTACATTAAAAATAATCCAGAAGTTAAATTGTGAAAATATAAAATATCACTCACCGAAACAAAAACTGTCGATTAAGGTTAGAAACATCTATAGTATCCATGTCAATAACATGGATCTGTCTGAAGCCAGACAGTGCCTGGGAAAAGAGAAGGTCAGATTCATTTAACAGGAAATTAAATGCTTACAAACTGAATCAGGGGGAAGGGGGAGTAGAAGGTAAATGATTTGCCTATCAAAAGCTCCAGAATTCATTCCACATGCCAAAAAAGCAACCTTTGGAGGAACAAAGGTATTTGATCCTCATTGCCTGTGCAGACAGGTACCTGGTCATTCTTTGTTCAAAGGTGTTTTGTTTTGTTGGGCTGCTAATGCTGGTATTTAGACAGATGGAATTAATAACATTTCAACAGTCAAAGACAATGTCCTCCTGAAGGCAATATTGCTCTGGCCTACCTAATCCTAACACAGGGAAGCCAACAGCAGGCTGATCTATAAGGGGAAAGTGCAGTATTTCCTCACAACTGGGATAAATCAAAAGGATCCATTAGGGAAAAGAAGCACAGAATTTAAGCAAATACCACAAGCACTTCCCTGACTGGCACGAACAGAAAAACAAAGTTTAATTCCTTTAAAAGGCTTTTTCAAAATTCCTTTTAAGGTTTTGGACATGGACCATTTTCATGGCTGGCATAAATGAGTCTGGCATATTGACCCAGAAATCACAGTTCAAAACAAGGCAGCATTCCTCATGGCATTCAATGCTGCAACAGAAAACACAAAAATCACCTTCCTATCTAAGAACACACTGAACCTCTGACAGAAACTCTGCCTCGTCTCTCTTTGCATGCAGGCCATCACTACATCTGGCAAATAACTTTACAGTAAAGCTAACTTAAAACTGTATTGTGGGTCTGATCTGATAAAGTAGTGACATCAGTCACACACAAAGAAACAATGTGAACTGCAGCTAAGGGGAAATGAATACTGTAAAACAGAGAGTTTAGAGAAATGAGTTGTGATGGTCTGATGTGACCCCAAAAAACTGAGTCATGTACAAAATATTCCTTTAAGACTCAATCCTTTTATATATTGATTTTGAAACTTTTCCCTTTACATTTGCTGAACAAACAGAGCTATCCCATGAATAATAAGGGATGGACAGAAATCCTTGTTTCTAAATAGGAACATGGGAAACCAGAGTAAGAGTTCAAACTACCAAACTCAGTTTGGATCGTAACAGTGATACATTGAGATAAATATGAGTGCTTGTGAGGATAAAAACCACAATAAAAAGATAATTAAACTATTGCATTACAAACAACACTTCCTTGTACCATTATGAGCATGGTTTGTTCTTCATTGACTTCATTTCCCTATATCTGGCAATTAGGGAAAATCATCAATATCAGATTGGATCTAAGGTTGCACGTAAACTTTTGGCTACTCTTCATAGAGAGCAGCCTGTTGTCCCTCAAAACAAGCTTTGAGATAGTTGAGTAAGTAACATGCAATATGAAAATACCACCTTTCAAGTACACTCTTCATGTTTATTGTCTGTATCAACATGTACTTTACACATGTTGATCAGTACTTATAATTCTAATAGCCATATACAATCAAAACTGCAATATTAGCCAATTTAAAAAATAGTTTTGTCAAGGAAATTTTAAAAAACAAACAAAAAGAGAAGATTCTAAGAAGAGTTAAAACAGAATAATTACCAGGTTTTTCAGGAGTTCACATCCTAATCCTCCTGCTCCAATAACTAGTATTTTACATGTACTTAACAAAAAATCAAGGGCCTGCAGAAAACATAAAACAAAAAATTAATACAATTGTCCTTTGTTTCATAACCCTTATAAACATGTTACCATAAATTTTCAGTGCCTAGTTTTCAGTACCTAGTGAGTTACATATAAAACAACTTTGCATTTGCAGGAGTAATTACATATTGGACTTTAATCAGTTATTCACTTCATGCAGTTCCTATATCCCCACTTGGAGAAAATCAAGACCTTTGCTGATATCAGTATATTACTTTTATATTACTTTTGACCATGAAAAAAGCAAGGTCCACTCTTATTCTTATTTGTATTAAGGTGATAATGCTTTTCTTCTTCAAGTATTTCACTGACATATAATACAAAATAAATCTAAACAGATACACAGACAACTTTGCTGGACAAAAAGAACTGAAAATTTTAAGCATATAACTGGTTTCTGTGAACTGTTCTACTTGACCCCAGCCTCCAACTAGTAAATAATGGAACAGTACATTAAAAAGGTAACAGGAAAATACTTTCAACCATAAGGTCTGAAACAAAATATACAACAAAAGAAAAAACACAGGAGAAATACTTAAAACAGTCTACCCTACTACACATCTTATCCAGTTCTCAAAGTACTCATATTAACTTCTTCTTTAATTACAATAAATTCCTCACTGTATCAAATTACTTAAAAATGGATACATAAATGCTATTTTTCAAGTGAAACTCAAAACCAGCATAATTGATAAGTTGTTTTATATTTATATATGATGACAGCAAGCTTGAAGTTGACAGTGTACAACTTAAAAATACAAACTTATAAAAGGAACACAACATGTGCTCCTAGGACCATAATGTTCAGTTGATTACAACACAAGCTTTCCATGCAGCTTTAGTTCTCACACACTGCTGGTGGTCAATTAATGAACCTGTTCACATTAATTTGTAACACACTCTACAGATATTTGATTGAAATTAAGTCTTTCTCACTTGAGTGCCTGGCTCGAAATCGGGATGTGTGAATGGTCCAGATCGCTCGAGGAACTTCTTAACATGGTTCCAGCGACCTTCCCAGTCTCCAGAGTCCCCACACCCACCATCAACAGCCATTCTGCACAGAACACAGTAAATTCAGCTGCAAAATCAGACAGAAAAACTCCACACCTCCAACTTTCTACACAAAGAGCACCTAAATTATTGACCATTCGTACAAACGCATCTGCATATTCTTTACGCCTGTAAGTTATGCACATGAGCATTTGCATGAGTGGGTTTTATTTGTGGAACTAGGAAGCAAAAACATAAATATGCACAGAGGGGAAAAAACCCAGGCATTTCAATAAACCCACTGATTTAACTGTTACTAGTAAAAGTTGACCTGCAGTGAAAAAAGGGTCTAGTCTTATTACTTTTATTCCCCTCATACTTGAAGAGGACACCAGGAAAAGAGCTTGTTCCTTTGGATTTTGAGGGTGATGGTTTTTTTCATCAGCCAAGTCTTGTGTCTCTTTTTTGACAGACTTATCAGTCTGTAACTGCGATTGTGAGGCTCTGAATAAATCACAGTAATGTGCCCCAACATCATCCTCTGAATCTTCAGGGTAGTTTATTTAAATACATATTTTAAGAAGACATGAATCTTGAATGTTCTTCACCCTCAAATGGTACCATGGAATTAGAACTGTCTGAGCCTGTCTGCAGTAACAGTCTCACTTGAAAAAAAATGAATATTTGCTGTTATCTTCTTTTAAATTTTCAAAGCAGATTTTACATCAAATATTCCACTACCCTTTTTCTCCTTTTGCAGGTCACTTTTAATAGTACATAAGTATAGATTTAAATTCTTAAAAGACTTACTGGAATAGTTCAATATCAGCTCTCAAGTAATTTTCTACTATAAGATCAACACTTACTTCCCTATTAAATAGGAGTTCCACTCAATAAATACGATTACATTCTTTGTTAATATAAAACTAAGCTTGTTATAAAAGAACTCTGCCAATCCTGAGTAGGAAAGGATGTGCCACCACTGACAAAGTATTATCTGCTGTCTCCAATGAAGCACTATGAAAAGCAATTCTCTAATAACTGTTGGGCAATGTTTAGAATTTATTGTAACTTCTTCCTAACTCATCTCAAAACAAAAGGTAAATGTGGTGAAAACATCTGGAGTGAGTTCCTTGATCTTACAGAATTCAGGACATGACAACACAGCATGCCTACAGTAACTTAACTTACAGGCAACTGATTTTGCAAAAGATTTTCAGTAACAGAGAAAAACTTCACTAAACTGCAGGAATAAATAAATCATAATTCACCTGCAGTGTCCCTGCCCATGGCAGGGTTGGAATGAGATGATCTTTAAGGTTCCTTCCAACCCAAACCATTTTAGGATTATATGAAATTTTGATTGTAGACTGAACTCTTTCCTAGTTAACTTGAGGGAAGTTACTTACTATGTGAACAGTTAAATGAGACCTAAAAAAATTATTTGAATTCATAATGGTCTGATGTGCTTTTGTATTTCTTCCAGTTTTCATAATAATGTGAAAATACACATATTCTACATAATGGGAAATGGTGTAAATAAAAACAACACTCCCTCTTGCAGAACCCCTCATCTGTTGTACACCAGATTTCAGGAGGTGCATTAAGCACTAACTTAAGCAAATAAAATGGGTCAACAGACATCACAAAAACTGCTTCCATGGATATTATCGTTTTCAGCTTTTCTGGAAATGAGTGTAAAAGCTGCATTTGGTGACACTAAAAACAATATTTTTTTATTCTTTTATACAGTCCCTATAAACAGCCATTAAGCAGCAGCACTCTTTTTCTGTTTAGATGTGTATTTCTGTTTAGACATGTATTTTCCTTCCTAAGTGATAAAAATGATAAGATTTATACTGCAATTATACTACAGTTTGTTTTATAGAAGGTTGGACATTGTGGAGATCTGAAAAACATCAGTAACTCAACTTGAGATTTTATGTTTTATTTCAGAGACTGTTTTTTCAAGTGTTTATTTTTTGTGCTGTAACAGCATGACCAGGTATCAGAAGAGTTTAAAAAAATTCTTATTTATTTTACTGAATTATTTTCATTTTAAATTTTGTTTGAAATATCAGAGCACCACAGTCCTTATATTGCTTTAAGCTCAGACTTTTCCCTGCCACCTTCACATCTCCAAAGCTCCATGCTTTTGGGGGACTTGGCATGCACCCCTCCCATCCAACATGCCCAGGCAATGTTGTGACCCTCATCCCGACACACACGCACTGCCAGTGCCCAGGCAAGCCTGCCTGGTGATCCTGGGGAAGAGGGGCACAAGCACATGGAATGGAGTAATTAAGGGATGGAAGCAGATGATGTTAAGGATTTCTCAACATTAGTTTTCACGGCCTTTAAGGCAGGTGCGTAGATTTTAAGAGTTTTAATGTGCAGATACAACTGTTCTGCAGTCTGAATTTTTAATTTTCATCCAAAACTTAAGTCACCTGCTTCTAGCCTAGAGGCCCTCCCAGGTCCCTGACCGGCAAAGCAGCTTTTCCCCCTCTCCTCACCAAGCTCTTTAGCACACCATGCCAAGCTGCGAGCCCGCAATTCCCACCCCGCTCCGGAGCAGCCTCTTGCTCCTCTCCCCGGGAGGTTCCTCTCTCTCCCCGAGTCCTCGCTGCTCAAGGGCCCTGCCCCACCTATGCCACCTTTCCTGGGGCTCCCTCCTCCCTGCCCGCGCCTCCCGCGGGCCCCGCAGCCTCCTCCCAGCCCCCAGCTCCTGCGGGGCTGCGGCTCGCCCTCACCTCCCCCCGCCCCAGCAAGCGCTGCCCCTGCCCCGCTCGCCCGCAGCCCCGCACTAACCCATCCGCCAGCAGCTCCTCTAGCCTCCTTCTTTTCTTCTCCCTAAAAGAGAGAGAATAAAAGAAGGGTCAGTATCGCGCTACAGAGACCGGGGAGGAGGGAGAGGGAACCCCGGGCCCGGGGCAGGGCCGGCCGAGCACACACATACAGGGCACTTACGGTTCCTCACCATCCGCCATAGTTCCCTCTGCTTCCCACAGTGCCCCGCGAGGGGCGGGGCCGGGCCCGCCGCGCTGAGGGCGGCCCGGGCAGCGGCGGTGCTCGCTGTGATCGCCACAGAGACACGGCGGGGACACCACGGACACCCCCAGCCCCTGAGGCAGAGACTGCGTCCCGTCCTGCCTGCCCACACCCGAGGGATCTCCCTGCGCCCACCTCTCTGATGATCACAGAGTCATGGAATCGTTTGGTTTGGAAGGGACCTTAAAGATCATCTTGTTCCACCCCTGCCATGGGCAGGGACACCTTCCACTTTACCAAGTTGCTCCAAGCCCCGTCCAACGTGGTCCTGGACACTTCCAGGGATGGGACAGCCATCTGGACAGTTTCTCTGGGCAACCTGGGCAGAGGCCTCACCACCCGCACAGGGAAACATTTCTTCCTAATATTTGATGTAAACCTACTGTGCATCAGATTGAAGCCATTCCCCTTTGTCCTGTCACTCCAGGCCAATGTAAATAGTCTTGCTCCATCTTTCTTGCAGCCTCCCTTCAGGTACTGGAAGGTCACAATTAGGTCACCACGGAGCCTCCTCCTCTGCAGGCCAAACCATCCCAATTCTCTCAGCCTTTCCTCGTAGCAGGGCTGCTCCATCCCTTGAATCATCTTGGTGGCCTCCTCTGAACTCAGAACTTCCTGGGAGCCAAAGAGGCCATCCTCAGGGACAAAGTGTGTGAAGTCCATGGTGCCTGAAAGCTTCCAGGAAGGCTAGAACACAAAAGTGATCAGGCTCGGGCTGGTCACTGCCAGCCACAATGGTTTTTGCTTTATCAGCACTCCTGAGCAGGGGCTGGACAGAGAACACGCACAAACCAGAACGATCACAGGCCAGGAAGTAGATGAGCAGGATTAATAGAGATTGCACTCAAGTCTTGGGCTCCCAAACTTTAGGGATGTAAATCATTTATTGACTGAGATGTGAAAAGCAAGTGCCAGCCTCTTCCTGCTGTATTATGTTTAGAGAAAAATTTTGATGCTTGGAGTGGCAGCGCAGCAAATGTGGGGTGCTGTGTGATGCACAGACAGCCTGTGCTCGAGCCGTGGTGGCTGAAGTGTGAAAGCCTGAAAACACAAGTGGTCCAACACAGACTGCTGGGGTCAAAACACAACGGCTGCTGGCACCAACCTTTCCCTCCAAAGGCACAGTCACACTGTTGCCCATTTCATGAGCTCTCTAAACAAAAAATCTGGTTTAGAAAGGAGACATTGTTTAATCTGAGCAGGGTGCAAGGCAGAAATTTCCACAAATCAAGCACCCCAAGGGGTAAAAAGTTCCATCTACTATATAGTAAAATTTACATGAACCCGCCTATATAATACATATTCTTCGCCTTCCTAATGCATATTTATTTAGGCGATGTAATCTTACGCAATGCCTGAAATCCAAAGTTCTTTACTTCATTAGGCAAATTCTTTTATAGAAATTACCAGACGACATCAGTTACGTTTGCAAAAGGTGAGAAAATTCAGCCTGAAGACAGAAAGTTCAGCTCGAAGACATCAACCCCACTAGCAGAGCCCCCCTGCCATGGGACACCCCGCAGTGCCTCCTTGGCTGGGGCTGACACTTTTCGTGGTGCCCTCTCCACTCATCCCTTGGTTCACAGATGATGCCAAGTGGCTTCGCCACGTGAATGCTCAACGCGCATCACCACTCGCTGAAGGAACAATGAATTTACAGCGATTATTGACAGCAGCCCCTGTCAGCTGCCAGCCCTGGGCGGTGACACACGCCTGTCGCTTGTGCTGCTTCTGCTGCTCGTTCGCTCGCGGGTTCAGCAGCGCGGAGCGGCGGGGCCGGACCGGAGCGGGGCCGGTGTCGCTGTCGGTGTCGCTGTCGGTGTCGCTGTCGGTGCCGGAGCCGCCCCGGGGCGGTGCCCGGCGCTCCCGAGCCTGCGCGGCGGCAGCGGCGGCCATGGAGGTGCAGGTGGCCCCGCTGCGGGCCTGGGACGATTTCTTCCCCGGCTCGGACCGCTTCGCCCTGCCCGACCTCAAGGACATCTCGAAATGGAACAACCGCGTGGTCAGCAACCTGCTCTACTACCAGACCAACTACCTGATGGTGGCCGCCGCGCTCGTCTCCATCGTGGGGTCAGTGCGCGGCCTCTCGCTGCGGCCGGCCAGGGCCGGCGGGGTGGGGTGAGGTGGCCCCGGTCCCCGGGAGGGGGGCTCTGCGACCCGGCCCGGTGCCACGGGAAAGATCCCGGCCAGCCCCGGGCGGGATGTGAAGGTACAGGGGCGGGGGAGCTGCCTTTTCCCTTCCTCCTTTCTCCTTTTCCCCCTTCCCCCCGTTTCCTTTTACCCTCTTTCACTCCGCTTTCCTCTTTTTTTCTTCGCGACCCTCCTTAAACCTCTGGTGTCGTTTAAATATGTAGAGGCCTGGTTTACAGCCTCCCTCGGTGGGGGGACTCTGGAACACTCGGGTTTGTGATGTATCGGTGGGGTGTGAGCGGTCTGTTATCTCCCTTTTCCATGGGCTGCTCCTCCAGCCCTGTGCCCAAGGCGGAGGCTGCGGACACCCCGCCTGGCAGAAGGCAGCGATGCTTGGAGTGCGCATCCTGCGCAGCGATCTGTGCTTCCTCCTGAGCCTCCCAGCGGGACCGCTCAGGCTGAGACACGCTCAGCTTTGAATTTTAAAAAGTGCATATATAATTCTGCTCTCTATTACAGTTCTAAAGTAATATTCAGGACAAGCCGTTCTTACTTCTGAACTAGCTCATACTGAAAAACTTCGGTATAAAATAAATAAGATACCCCTTTATTTCGTTTTGGTGGGCAGGACTGAGACTTTCGAAGTAGGACCGTCTGCTGGTACAATGTTGTGTCACACCTAGCATTCCTGAAGGGAATCAGGAAATAACCTTATAATAACCTTCTGAATCAAAGGCTGTGTGACTCTATTTCAGGTACTGCTCTAGGATCTTTGGTCAGAAAGCTCTTAAACAAGACATACAGCAGAAACTGATGATTAAGCTTTTTAATCTGGAAACTGGAATACTCCGCTCTTCTCAACAAAAAATGCGCAAATGCTTCAATTGGAGAATTGCCCAGCCACCAGGCCAGAGTGGCTTTGGCTGAAGTACATCTTATCTCTTATGTTGCAGAAGCTTAAAATGATTCCCCTAAATCTTTTTTTTTTTTTTTTTGGTAAGCATTCTGCATCCTGTTAGGGCCTCTGAAGCTGTTGACCCAGCAACTAAGTTGATAAAGATTCTGTGGCTCACAAGGAGCTTTGACCTGTGCTCTGTGGAAGGATAGGCTCAGAATCCTGCATTTTTTCTTGGTGCATATGGTGGTTTCAGGTTCAGCATAGTGGCATAGGCTTTGTTCTTGTGGGTTTGGTGGGGATATGTTGCAGTGATCTTTACAGACTAGTAGGCTGGCAAAATGAGACTTCCATGGTCTTGCTGTTCTTCTGCCACTTCGTTCTAGAATTCAGTGTTCATTATCCTTGTTTAGCAGCATGATGCTGTAGCCAGCTCTTGATGAACAGGTAAATCACAGTGTCCCTGGAAAGCAGGGGGATGGCTTTTCTGCCCAACAAGTTGGGGAAAGAATGTAAACACTTTTGATATCTCCAGCTGGAAAACAGGGTGGCAGCAGCTTTTACTCACCCTCCTAAATTCCTCCTTTTGAACTCTGATTGCTTTTTTTCAGATCAAGGGAGATTTGTCTCCCACTTATTTCCTACTAATGTGCTGAGGTGGGAGGGGGAGGAGGAAGAGAGCCACAGAAGATGGAAACGAATATCCGAGCTGGAATTACAACATGTTGATATTGAGTGATAACCCTCTTTGTTGAAAACTTATGGATGAACAAGACCTGAAGTGGGATCTTTATCTCAAATATTTTTTTTATTGCATGTCTTAGAGTCTTTGATATATGACGAACCTGATTCTTCTAACACAGAAGTAAAATCAGATGGGAGAAGAACTTTAAAGGAAATGGGATAATACCTGAATAGAGAAAAAATATCCATTTCTTTTAATAAAAATATTTTTCATTGGCCAAACTGTGGCTTTGGGACAAAGGTAAAGAAAGTTCTCCTGATAAATTTAAATTGATGACTAAGTTGTCTTGCACTTCATTCTATAATGGGCAGGAACCCCTGAGTGATAAATGATGAATCATAGCTTTTTAGGAACTCCAGGGCTGTGTTCAGGCCTAAGGGCAGGATTATTGGAACCACTAATGTAGTGGTCTTCCTGTGATCAAAACTAAACTTAGCCCATGACCAACTCTACCTGCTCATAAACCATCTAATTATATAGACAGCCTTGAAATGCAAAGATAATATTTTCAGCTGCTGCAGTACTTGATAGCTGTGGTTGTGCTGGGCTGACACAGAAATTGTAGCCTAGAGCTGATACTGGAAATACAGTGCTTTTTGCCACAGCTTTAGTTTTCTGCCTCAGCTACAGCAAAGCAGACTTCTGCAGCCTTTTACCTTCTCTCCACAAGGTATGGAATAACCTTACTGTGAGCACAGGGGAATTGTAATGATCTTTACTACATCATGTCCCTGTCTTTCTCCCTCCATTTGCCTTCTCCCATAGCTACTGTTACCTGTAAATGAAGCTCTGTGCTTTGCAGTAATGCAGATTTTGCTTTCAGCCCACAGGACTGGGTATAAAATAATAAATCAGTGAACAAGAAACTAAAACTCCTGATTTAGTGCCACTCCGCAAACACAGGCATATACAGGTAGCAGCCACACTTCCACTTCCACACTCCCTCCTTGCAAGTTCCTTTAAGAAGGATTCTGGACTTGTCTGCATTTTCTTTTTTTCCCCCTACAATTCTGTTGCAGTAGATTGCTGATAAAACCAAGATCTTGACAAAATTGTGCCCTTTCTCCCAGTTCTAGAGGAACTGGACTCACTGTTCTTACCCTGAGCCAGGGGCCTGTCATTGTGAGTCCTGTATGAATTTTTATTAAAATCAGGGCCTTCAGGGCCTCCCACATCTTGTAACTTCCCTCAAACAGTCAATTTGGTTAATAAGTGAAACTTGTCTGTTCTTCCACCTACTCCAACAAGGCCCCTCTATCATGTAGTTCAAACTTAACTACTTTAAATTAATGTAATTTCATCTAGGCTTTTGTTGCCATGTACTTGCCAAAAATTAGCTTCTAAATCTGATAGTTTTTAAAAAGCATGCTGAATTTCAGAGTGCTCATTCTGTCTTCGAATAATGTTCTCCTTGCAGCCTGAGATTTGATGTCTCTTTACTTTGCCACTCCTTTAAAACATCTACTGTCCTTCTCCCAGCAGTCCACAACTGTGTCACATTTTTTTTCCTTGTTTCTTCCCCAGACCACTACCTGAGCTCATGTACTTGCAGTGATTCCCTTTGCTGAAACAAAGACTCCAGAGCAGCAAAATGTTTAGTTTCTCTCATACCTGATGAAAGATTGAGCAAGCAAAACACATAATTTTAAAACATGTTGCATAATAACATTGGTGCATAACTTCATAAAGGTCTGGTAGTTCTTCAGGCAGGAATGTATGTCCTATTCTCAAAGCCATGCAAGTGAGCAACAATAGGTACAGAAGCATTGCTAAATCCATGGATGCTGAGGGTACCCCCCCAGGACAATATGCTATTTATAGTTGTGTGTGCTACCTGAAGTTAGAGTTTATTACCCTCAGTGAAGCTCAAAGTATGGGGAGAGAGGAGGCAGAACTTCATCTTTCAAGTTATTTAAGATAATGCAAATGAAGAAGGAAGCATTTTAGTGTTCTAACCTGCCCAGTTCTTGGGCGGGGGTGGCGCAAAAGGCCTTTTAAGAAGGAATTTTCATGCTTATTTCAGCCTAACTGAGCTGCTCTAAATTAAATAATGTTCTCAATGACTGCCAGTCTCCTACTCAGTGCCTTTGTTAAGACTTGCCTGGTCACATGTGAAAGAAACAGATGTGACAGCAACTGCTGAATAATCACCCCAAGACAGTCATCTAAAATGGAGATGATACGAGGATGGAGCTGTCTTGCTTTTTATGTGGCCTATCCTATTTCTGGGCTTGCGCTGCCGGAGGCTCCTTGTCTTGCACAGAGGATGTGCCTTACCAAGCTCCTTTTGCTGTATGCTACAGCTGTTATGTCCTCCCCCTCTCCTGCTGTAAGGCTGGGCACAAGTGTCCAGGTATGAAACAACCTGACCAGAAGAGGTGATGTGGTAACTCAGTGAAAGCAGAGCTTTTTTTGTTTTCCTGCTCCTGTGTGAGAACTCTAACCTGTCTTGTGATGCATGTAGGGCAGAGCCTAGAATTATGAATCTAGTTTTAAAAAAGAAAGTATTTCATCTTCATCTGTTTCTGCCAGCCAGTGGTAGCTGCCAGTGCTTCTTGCCACACACCCCAAGCATGTCTGCTCTCCTGAGGCTGCTTCCACCTTTACAAAGCATCCCCTACTTGACGCAGGACAATGCCCGTGTCCCTGAAGCCATGCAGGATGTTTCTTTTAATGTGTTTGTTTTCCCCGTCTCTACTTTGTATCTAGGCAGATGCTGAAGGAAGCCTGGTATCTGCAGGGCAGCAGGAAACTGAATCTGGGAGATGGCTTTTCCTTGTTACTTTGTCCCAGCTGTACTGGAGCTCACAGCCTCCCACCAGGGTTGTACCTTGTCACCCCAGAAAACAAAAAAGGTCATCCAACTGGGGTGCTCTGTCCTGTTAGCACCCCAAATGCTGTTAGTCTTGCCACACTGACTGCTTTCAGGGTCAGAGAAGTTAGTGGGTTTTATGTCCATCCCTAAATGAGTTTTTCTTCCCCTAAGTCATCTGAGCAGTATAAACTCAAGTCACCATACCCTTGCCATGCTGATAGTTCTGTGCATTACATTCTTAGGTATTTGAGGTCTCATAAATCCCTGCTAAAGGGAATTATATTTAGAAAGTATCTTGTAACATACTTAATGACTGGTCACTTACCTTTTCTCTGCATCTCTGAAAGTTTTCCAGCTTCTTGCTTGAGCACAAATTTGTCCTCCTGTGTTCTGATCTCTGTATAAATAAAGCCAATATCAGTGTTGGTGGTTCAACAGTAAGGTGACTTTTAGAGCTGTTACACAGCTCTCTTTTTCCCCAGTCTTGGGTGTTCTAAAATTACATATCCTGTTTTTCCTTTTTAGTTTTTATCTATTGTGTTATTGGGAGCAGTGTGCCAACAGTTCTGAGTGAAACTGGATAATGGAGTTCTACCTTCCTGAAAAATGCCATTGTTGTAAAAGGATTTTCTATATATGAATTTCTAGGATAATCTTGGTGCTGTAAATTATGCTGTGGGCGAGTCAAGCAATAAAGGGTGGCTTTGGCATATGACACCCTAGCCAGCACTGTAATCACCAGTAGTGAAGTCTCTGCATAGACGCATGGCTGATAATGTGAATACTGGCTTTCAGTGGCAACTGTGATCCCCATCTGTGTTCATGTGGCTCTGAATGCCTTCACTTGATACTTCTGTTCACTGTTGCCTTGTACACGTTGGAATGCAGCCCACTTCAGAAAACATGTAATTCAAATCACTTTCCTCAGAAAACAGGGATCTTCTGAATGCATTCTCCCCTCACCCCACTTCATATCCCTTATAGCCAGTCAGTTATAAAGAACCTGTGTAATGTACAACCAGACAGAAATGTAGAGCAGAGAATTCTTTGGTCTCTTCCTTATAAATATGGAGGCATGGTTCTTCACCACCAGTTTCTAAAGTTGTAATAAGAGTAGTGGGAAGTGTAGGGATGATAAGGCTTTGAGAGTATTTTCCAGGCACATGAAAAATGTAGAGTGGAGCTCTGCCTAGATCTTTGTTACTTCTAGGATTACCTTGTCCATGGATTTTTAGCAACAAAAAATAGATTGCTGTGAATTGTGTAAGTTTGGCCATTTCAGCTCCAAGACACCTGAGGTATGGAGGTGAATTCTGCTTTAAGAATCTTGTATGTCCAGTAGTACATATATAACCCAGGCACCAGTGTACTCCAGTCATGAGTCACCCTCCTCCTGCTGCAGAGGAGCACAGATGAAACTGATTTCTTTCCAGAGCAATGCTGTTCACTTTTTCCAGCCTGGAAACTTTAGATTGACAATTCAGAGCTAAATATAATCTGGCTAGCTACAGGGAGTGACTCAAATGCAACAAGCAAGTCTAGCCTGTCACCACTTCCAAAAAGCCCAATTGGCTTTTCAGCATGAGTAGCAGTAGCAGGTGGGGAACTACTGTGAATTTTAATCTTTTTCTGTCCAGTTGTCCCATCTCCTGTTGGCACAACTCACTTGAAGAATCAAGAGCCAGTCCTTGCTCTGAAATAATTCTTGGGGGTTCTTCCTGCTTCAGGAAAATGCTCGCTAGCACTGCAGGTAGAGTGTTGGCAATACCAGTCCTGCAGCAGATTTCTTCTGCCTGGGCCGGATATGAAGCATAGACCACAAACCATAACATCCTCCTTGGCAGTGGGGAGGAGTGATGAGTCACTGGGCCTGGTAGCTTTGGAGCAGCAGGATGAGCTGCAAAGTCTGCAAGAGTAAACCTTGAGCCTGTCTGGCTTTATCGGGGCAGTGTCATGCTGCTGCCATAGTTGTAATAGCCCAGAGGCCTCAGCTGCTGTGTAATCAGATCAGTGCATGTACAAGCCAGAAAATCAGAATGCACATGAATTCACATAACTTAATACTATGTAAGTGAAATACCATATATCGTAGACTCTGTGTGAGTATAGAAACAAGCTCAGCAAAGTCATTGCTGAGAGCTTGATTCTGAACAATCTCTAAATACTTGGGGAAGTGGTTTGAGCAGGTGACGTTCTTGTCTTCTTCCAAAAAAGGGAGTTGCTGTTTATAGTCCAAAGCCTATCCATTTGATGGCTTGGTTTGCTTGGAAACTCTGAAAACAATAACAGAACACAAACCTCAGCAGTGACTCTCTTGCCAAGCCTGGCTCTTCTTCCTGTAAGGCCTTTATCCTGTACTTCTGACTCTCAGGCATCCTTGCTTGGGACTGGGCTTCCATCTGTTGTGCTGACAGTGGTGAGCTCCTTCTGCAGGTTCATACAATTCTTTTGTTTGAATGTAAACCAATGAGAAGGTTTACTCAGAAATGAGAAACAGTGAAGTCGCTTCCTTTACTCAGTGTTCTACCTTTTCCCATTTTGCAAACCTAGACAAGATACCATGAAGAGCTAGTTCATCTGAAGGCCTAGTCTGAGACTGGTTTTGGTCATGTGAAGGGAAAAGATCAGTCAGTGCTGTCTCCATCTTCTGTCTGGATATGCTAACGCTGGGTGTGATATCAGAAGACTTAATTGCAGAGGTAGGAGGGGCCCTGGTAAGAAGTGCTTCTATGATGATTTGCTGCAAAAACTCAGCATCCTAAGCTAAGCTCAGGAAGAGAACATAAAGACAAAGATTATCCAAATTCATTGCTAAGGATTCCTTGTTCAGTTGGACTTTTACTTTATTTAGCTCCTGCTAAAGACCTTGATGAAGGTCTTGACAGCAGAAACTGCCTTTTCAATGACTTACCTCCCTAGTAATGCTACCACTGAGCTGGCTGGACACAAGTCAGGAAGGTTCTGAAATTGAACTCTTTTTTGTTGTTGTTTCCTGTTCTCTCCAGGTTTCTGAGTCCCCTGAACATGCTCATTGGCAGCACTGTGGTGGTGCTGGTGTTCCTGGGGTTTGTGTGGATGTCACACAACAAGGATATACTCCGCAAGCTGAAGAAGCAGTACCCAACCACATTTGTCGTGGCCATCATGCTGTCTAGCTACTTCTTGATCTCCTACCTGGGAGATGTCATGGTGTTCATGTTTGGGATCACTCTTCCTCTCCTTTGTAAGTGTTTGTTCTCTTCTCTGGGGGGCTAGAGGTGTGTGGCCTGAGCTTTCTCAAACAAGTCTGCAGAGTCTAAGTCATCTGTTAACTTTGCTATCTCTGTTTAAATGGTCCCCAAACAGAACTGGGAGGGGACACAAAGCAGCACAAGCCATCTTTAATGTTATTATTGAATGGGTACCTGTTATTTAAGCAGCCACTGATACATCATCATCTTCCAGTGATGTCACGGTGCTGGGATATGTCGTAAGTGCTGCAAGAACTATGCATTCCTTGGGCATTAACAACTGATGAGTGTGTTTCTGTCATGCAGTGATGTTTGTCCATGCTTCCCTGAGGCTCCGGAACATACAGAACAAGCTGCAGAACAAGATGGAGGGGATAGGTTTGAAGAAGACCCCAATGGGCTTCATACTTGATGCTCTAGAACAGCAAGAGGATAGTATCAACAAACTGGCTGACTACATATCTAAAGTGAAGGAGTAAGCAGCTGCAGCATGGCATTTCTGCCTGTTGCAGAAGTGTAGTTGCTATTTACTATTGTTCAAGCTTGCTTTCAGTTTATGTACAAAACAGGAAATGCATGTGGTACAGGTTAATAGTTACAGGATACAGGTATTCCAAGGTCTTCAGGGCTCCTCTAAGAACATAAGAACAGCAACTTTTTTTCTATTGTATAGCAAAATGTTCTGGTGTTTACACAAATACATATTAACTTAACCATGTTTGCTTGTCTCTTGTGCTGGGGGTAGAGGAGGAAGAGATGGAAACCTATGGAATGCAGTCTCTCAAACTGTCTTATAGCAAATTAGTCTCTTAAAACAACATCCCTTTCATCTCAGTTCTAAAGTATTGCAGTTTAGCCAGGTTGTGCTGGGTAGCACCTTCAGACTGGTGATGCTCAGATGAGCTGGAGTGTATCAAAAGCAGGTACCTCTTGCATCCTCCAAATCCCTCCCTTGAGTGCTCTGTATTACGTTACCAGCTTAACTGGCATGTGGTAAAACTGTGCAGTGCTTGTACGCAGTCTGGGTTCCTGTCCTCACCTCACAGCCCTCCTTTAGCAGCCATGGGACAGTCTGAATAGCTGTAAGCATGAAGAGTATCCATGGCACTGCCTGCCAGTCCCAGTAACATTTACCTTCAGGCTCTCCAAAATCCTCGTCTATAGAACTGCTCCCTTCTGCAGGAGAGCCAAACTTCCTTGTGTACCAGCTAAACTCTGGCTAAGCTTGGGAGAAAAAGAGATAGGTTGGATGAGCTGGGTTTCTACTCCACTGATGTTTTTAAATACTGCTACTTTAGGACTTTACTGCTTTAGTCTGCACAGGCTGTTTGTAGATGGAGGTGTATGTGTGTTCTTGAGCGTGGGTCATCTTTTTCTTTCTTCTCACCCAGAATGCAAAGATACAGGTCAAACATGCGTCTGTTGACTCTGTACTTCCAACACTCATCAAAGGAATAAACTGGATTTCAGGTTTACAAGTAAAAGCAATAAATGTCAAGATACAATTTTTGAAAACCCATTCCAAATTCATGGAGATATTTGCCTGTTAGAACTCCTGATGTTGAAAGCAGTGTGGGGGATTCTTTTATATATACGCAACTAAACTACCAGCTCTGACAGAATCATCTTGGTAACAGGATCTTACCAATAACAGGGGGGGAAAGTTGTCCAGGTGAGACTCCATTTCAAATATTCTTGCATTTCTCTTTTCTAACCAAGTAATTAATTTAACAAAAAAGCAAGGATCCTTGAAGTTGAAGCTTTTATGTAACTTGCCATGCTGTTTTCATAGTAAACTGTGTAGAAATCTGAACATGTCATTCCATTTAAGTGTTAAGGTGATCAGTATTTATCAAAAATGTCTGTATATTCCAGCTGAAGAGTCAATGGCCTGTTCCTCACTTGTAGCGCATGGTCTTTGTTTTTTGAAAACTGTTTCCACACCTAAAGAACATAGTATCCTATGACTTCATCATTACAGTAGCATTTTAAAAACTGCACAGTTATGAAGAAAAATAAATTCAAATGGTTGGAAACTTGAGCTTGTGCCTGTGTCTGTGGTTGGGGTGGTGAGACATCTGCTGTCACCCTGCAGCTCATGCCACAAGCCCGTGCTGGGGATTAAGCTGCTGTCTGTGTCTGTGTCAGCTTTGTTGAGGCCCAAGGGACCTCTGAGCTGAAATGTTACAGCCTTGCTCTTGCATCCTTAAAACAGCTGCTCTACAGAGGTGGAATACTTACAGTATTTGTTCATGCAGTGTTGCTCTCTTATATAACTCAACTCTCCTTAACTGGGATTTCACATTTCTGTTAATTACCTGAGAGGGATTTCTGCTTCTAGGATTACTGGGAGCTGTGCCTTGAGCAGTACTAGGAAGCCAGCTCTGCTGCAGTCAAACTAATGGTGTGATCTCTGTGTCTGCCTCCCTCCTCCTGTGATCACTGACAGGCTGCTCGGTGCTAGAACATGGATCAGAGCAGGGATTCACAGGTCCTGCTCTATCCACCCTGGAAATTCATGTTTGGCAGCTTCTGGGTGTAGCAGTAATTGGTGCCTGGCAGCTTGAATTGGAGATTGTAAAGCACTGTATTATAGATTCCTTTGTGCTTCCCTGTCCCAGTTGCTGCAGTCTGAGCTGCACCAGCCTGGCCTTGAAGACAGTCTGGAGAGCTGCATGCTCCAAGAGCTTTCCTGGGGAGTTACTTGGTGCATTTGTCACTTGCTGCTGCATTCCATGCAAGGGCTTGGTTGGAAGTACCAAGCTTCTTCCTTTCCTACTCTTCTCTTTTACAAAAAGAGAGGGCTTCAATGAAAATTGCCTCCATTTTTTATGTCACTTTCCTCTTATGCAATACTTTAAAGCTACTTGCTCTCTCCTAGACAATACAGAAACCAGTTTTCCTGAACTTGGGGCATTACATTTGCAAATAGAAGCAGAGCTGAGAAGGAGCTTTACGAGTTTGGAAGGTGGATATTGGAAAGAGACAAGGTGATAGGTACCAAAAGGACAGGAACAAATGAAAATTTGTGATAGTAGAGTCTACCTTAGATTCAAGACATCCTGGACCTTGCTGATACTACAGGACTATTAAAATAAACATAGGAAGGGGAAGCAGGGTGGGATTGGGACTTAGCTGCCAGGGGAAGGTTGCTAAGAGTTACCACTCAGAGATTAACTCACCTGAAGGAAATCCTGCCAGGAGCTGCAAAGCTGTGCCTTTGGATCAAGTAGCTGCAGGAAGGCAGTGGAGCTGCATTTTAGTACAGGGAAAGCCTTTCTTCTTTCCCTATGCCTTATAGCTTTAAAAAACAAAGAAAAAAAACCCCAGCAATTGGTCTCTTGTGGATGTATTTCACAAGAGTGTGACTTGCCTGTAGTTGCTTTACAAGAAAGACAGCAGAAGAATTTAATATGATTATACAGAGGGAGGAGAAAAAAAATTCTCAAAAATGTTAAGGAAAAACTAAGTTGTGTATATACAGGCTTTACCCCTTCAAATCCAGCCCTGCCAGGATTCACACATCATATTAGGAGAGACTGGGAGTTTCTTAAACCCCTGGCAAAGAGGTAAGGCTTATCCTCCTGCCACAAGAACAGTGTGGAGAGAGACCTAAAATGGCATTTCAATGCTCTCCAAGGTGGCTGCAATTAAGGATTACAGTAAGACAGAGGTGAATCACAGGGAATGAACATCACAGCTCTCAAAGCAGTGCGTGGCATCATCTTTTATATGCTGATCAGATACAATACCCACTAGACATTGTTCTGAAATGGAGGGAGCTTGAAAGGTGTTCGTTGTACCAGAGCAGTCGTTCTGTCTGTCCGTGCTTTGTTAGTGATGGAAGTGCTGCACACAGCTTACAGAGAGAGCTTTATTTTATTTGTTTCCTTAGCCTAAAAAATGAAGCTGTATACATGGAAACCAAATACATTTCTCATGGACAAGAGAGTAATAAAGTAGCATGTGTGTGAAAAGAAAGATAAGATAAGGCACAGTGTGTTCCTGCAGAATCTGGCAGCAGAAGGACAATGTGGAAGCAAAATAGTTTGCTGACAAACTAGAAAGACAAAGTTATTGATGCCTCTGAGAAAATACTCCCACAACACACTGAAGCCTCAAATCCACTTGGCAGACAGATGGCAGAGGGATTGTTTGATACCTGATGGAAACACTTAGCACTGCCTTTTCCCATGCCAGCCGTTTTCACCACACTTAACAAGTGTGTATCGAAAGCTTTGTTCCCAAAGAGTTGAATACACCACCTGGGTTCTGCAGAAAACATCTGCTGGAACAGTTGTAAGCAAAACTTGAATAGTCCTTATTCCAAGTTGTTTTCTTCAGGTCAGTCTGGTCTCTCACTCCAGCTGCTTTGGCAACGGCACCTGGACAAGGACATGAAGTATTAGGAGAAGGAAATTTCTCAGTCTTATTTACCAAGGCAGTTTAGTCTAATACAAGTCCTCAGAAACTAAAAATATAACAGCTGGGAACTCCAAGGAGCTCTGCTTGGAAGCTCTCTTTTGTTTGTAATGCCCCACTTGATGTTTGCAATGCTTAAGGTCCAGGAAATCAATTTGAAGGCATTTAGTCCTACCACAGAGAGAACAAATACCTGTCTCAGCTCCAGCAGTAAAACTCCATTTTAGAAATGACGCTGAGAGAATTGAGGCAAATAAGGAGCTACCAAGATCATGCAGGGTGGGGAGAATGCCCCAAATCCAAGCCAAGTGGTCTGATGACAGAGGCTGAGAAAGAACCAACCCAAAAAATCCCCAAACAATCCAGCAAAACAAACCTCCCCAAGACCCCAACACGTGTCCATCATTGCATCTTTCCATGGGCTGTGACAGCAATTATTTGGCATACTTAGGATGCACCATAAATTGATCCCTCTGCCTCTAACCCCACAGCTCTCATGGATAAAATCCTCCCTGTCAGTCTGGGGGGAATGGCTGGGGTTGTGTCACTTCTGGCACCTGGCAGCACACAGATTTCTCAGTCATTGCTGTGTAAAATAAGGGCTGTGCCTGGCAGAGGAGCAGTGCATCCACCTTCCTAAGAGCTGGGAAGGCAGCAGATCCATGGCAGTGAGGGACCAATGTGGATGCTGAAAAGCTTTCAGGAGAGAAATTTTCCAGCTTTCTGCAGCATTCTGTGAGAGCCCTGCTTTTCTCACACAAGCTATGGAAAACAGGGAGACAGCTTTGTAAATGAATTCTCTGTCTAACACCTGAAGCTTGTTTTCCAAGTTTGTTATGGTACATTGGAAAACTAATTTGGAATGGATGTTGTAGACTCTCAGGCAATGATTCTGAGGGATGGTTGGCCAAAGAACCAATGGCCTCCTGCCATCTTTGTGAACCAAGTTATATAAGCCAGTCTTTAATTAATAAAGGGGGCTCGATTGTCCCCAGACTTGAACTTTGTGTTGTGATTTCTCTCCGTCCCTGGTACAACAGGGTGACACCAGGTGACCTGAGACATGTCCTACAACTGTGCCTGGCCTTAGCTCCAGCCAAACCAGAACGCCATATTTCTTCTGTAGGAGGTATGTGAAACCCACCCCATGGTCCAGGCACCAAGTTATCAGATGTATGCCTTTGTCCCCAAATGATCCCAGACATGCAGTTGGAGTAGATGCCCTTATGGGAATTAATTACTTTTCCAGTCCTGATCTCCAAGCTACCTGGCATCCTCAGGTCCTTGCACAGGCTCAAAGGACTGGTATGGGAGCCCAACTATAAAGCATAGATATGCCTACTCCTAAAACACAGTGCTGGAAAACAACCACCTGCATCCCAGGAGCAGCACCCTGCCACAAAAGGGTGACAATGCCATGTGCAGGTGCGTGGAGGGCTGTGAGCCCTTGGCTCAGGAGCTCTCTGGAGTCCTGAAGAGCAGAGTGGTCTCCAGGCAAAAGGACTCAGAGACAAGAAACCTTCCTCCGGTTACGGTGACCAAATGAACCACCCCCAGCATGCCTTGCTTCTCTATGGTAATACCTTGTACCCAGTTGGCTAATTGGTTTCTTCCCCACCCCCTGCCTTTCCCATAGAAAGACCCCTGTCTGTGCTTTTGGGTTATGGAGTTCTTGTTCCTGGCCACCCCTTCACAAGGACAGCTGGACAAGAAAGGGTGCCCTGTAGAACTGCTATACGAAGCTCCTTGTTTCTCTGTCCCCAAGTTTGCCTTGAGTGATTTCACAAAGACCTGAATCACAAGAGCTGATATCACTTGTAGCTGAGAAGCTGCTACACTTGCTGAAATCATCTACTGCTTAGGGCAGTTACTGAGGCCCCTGGAGAAGCTTTTCCCTGACAGGACGCTGTCTCCAAGAAGGCTGCAACACACTGGGCCACCCCCAGTTCCCCTTAAGAGTGATACAGGTGCATTTGCCAGCCCCACCAATGCCCAACATTTCCAACCAGAGCTCAGAGCCCAGCAGGTGAATGCCATTCCCTCCCCTCACTGCCACCACTCCGCGCTTACCGGCTTGAGATACGCGACGTTGCTCTGACGGATGTCATTGAGGAGCTGATCTCTCGGGGTTATTTCCACCAGGGGAGGTGGTCTTCTCCTGGGAATTGGTTTAAGCGTTTTGATGACATCTTTGAGGTTGGTTTTCTCAGCAGGCTCCACGTACTCCGGCACAGGGGGTTTGCGCTGAGTCTTCTTCAGCTTGATCACATTGAAGCTGGTGGCTTTCTCTCTGCATGGCTGCTCAGGTGCTGGCGGCCTCATGTTCTCCTGCCTTTTGCTCAATGACACAGCTGCAGGGATGGGTGGTTTGGGGGCTTGTGGGGGCTCCTGCATCCTCAGCTCGGGCAGCCGTCCCCCCAGCATTTCCCACATCCCGGGAGGCAGTCCAAGTCCATTTTCCAGCATCGCTATCAACTCTTTCTGCTCTTTCATTTGCTTCTGCCTTTGCCCCTCTTGCCTCTTTTGCCTCTGCTTGTCCAGGTTCCTGCTGAGCAGGTTGGTCACCACCATCCTGGGCCCTGGCAGTTCGAAGTGATAGCCCATTTTGAGGAGGGTGGTGTTGGCTTTCAGCAGCCTGGCGATCTCCATCTCTGCCTGGTGGCCCAGCAGGCCCCTCTGGTTGTGGAAGCGGAGCTCCGTCAGCGTCTCATTGTACTGCAGGCAGCGCATGATGGCAACAATCCCCTTGCCAGAGATGAAGTTGGAATCGATGTTCAAGGTGGTGATGCTCCTGTTCTCCCTCAGCATGTTGGCCAGGGCGAATGCCACGTTGTCATCAGCCCCTACGTTGGCCAAGCTGAATGTTTTTATGTTCTTATTTTTTTTCATGGCGTTGACAAAATCTATCAGCATTTCTTTGGGCACGTTTTCTATGTTGTTCAGGTTGAGCTCTTTCATGTCTGGGTTGTTTTTTCGGACTTTCTCCAAACTGTCTTCTAAATTGGTTTGATTTCCTGAAGGCCTGGCACTTAGCTTCATGAAGCTGGTATCCAGTGTTAACTTTTGGGGGATGTTCAATTTTGGTATGTTCAATTTTGATATTTTCTTTTCATTTTCCTTAGGCTTTTCTTTGATTTCTCCTGGTTCTGTACCTGGCTTCTGACTTATCTGGTTGCTGTGACTGTTCTCATTATGGCAATTCTCCTTTGTTTCCAATTCAGTCTCATTTTCTTCTTCCTCCTCCTCCTCTTCTTCATCATCTTCCTCATCATCTTCCTCTTCCTCCTCTGCTGCTTCTTTCTCATCCTCCTCTACCCCTCTCTCCTTATCACTCCCATCTTTCTTTGCCTCCCCAGATTGTGTTCTTGAGTCGCACACATGCTCATTTTGGTAATGTCTCTCTTTTCCCTCTGTTCCTGGTGTCCTTGCACCGGCCACCTCGCCACTGCTGCCAGCCTCTCCTTCCATCTCCTCTGCAGCACTTTTCTGAGGAAGACAAAACCTCACAGCTGAAATAACTGCAAAACATCTTTGTCACAATAACTTTCTGCTCAAATAAACACGTAGCAGCTGGATTTAGATCTCTCTGTGCCCATACAATAGAGAATAATCCTTAGAAGTGTCATTGCTGTAAGTTAAGGCTGTAGCAGCTTGCTTGGGAACACAGGAACAATTTGTTCCTAAAGAGGCTGCAAATCAGTTTCTCATCTTTGCCTATAAAATCAAGTCCTGACAATTAAATCCTGAACTTATTTAATGATGTGTTAAGATGATCTTTGAACCCTTCTGGGGGTTAAGAGTCTCTGATCCAAAGTCTCTTTCTGGATTTAAGTTAATTTTTGTAATTTCTTTGACAAGAAAGAAATTTTCCTTCATATGACTCAAAGCATTGGACATCACTGTGAACCACTGATGGTTTGCTCAGCCCGAGGAGGAGTGGAGAGGGCACATTGTGGCCACTGTGGAATCATCCAGCACAAGGGACAACAAGGCTGCCTGCTCTGGCACCTTAATGCATCACACCTATGGCAGAACCTCACTGCAGATAAAATATTAGCTCAGTTTGGAGTCCAGAGATAAGAAATCAGCCCCTACACAAAGCAGTTGCAGGGCAGTGAGGCTTCTACCATCCAAATAAATTAGTTACAAATGTCAACCAATTCCAGAGACACTCCTAGCTGAAATTTTTCTTTGTCAAGCATCTTTTTGCAAGTGGTTCCTCCATCACAGAGAAATACTAATAAAGCACTAATAAAATCAAGCTGTTTCCCTCAGATTTCAGGCAGGACAGTGTCATGGCTTGTGCTGCACCCAAAGTCAGACAAAATGGTCTCAGTCATTTCTGCCCTTGGGGCTGCCCTTTGCTGTGGTGGTGAATGGTTTTGGTATGGGGAGTGCTTGACCAGCTGTGAATGCAGCAGCCAGCGCCACACCCACATTTCAGATGTAACCTCAGAAGTGTTTAAAGAATTGTTCCTTTGAGCCTAAGAGTGTTGCAGGAGGAGAAAAACCCCACGGATTTCCCCTGGTCTCCAAAGGCAGCCTGTGAAACCTGTCCCGGGAACTCTGTGATGTACCAGACTGGTGTGCACAAGCAAGCCACTGGTATTTAAAACAAAAAATAAAATAAATCAGTTACCTCGACTTCATTTAGGTTCAAGTATGGATGTGTTTCATCTGGCCAAGTTTCAAATCTATTAACCTATTTTTAAGTGTAGCACTCATCCTGAAAGATATCTAAGTATGACCTTAACTTTATTTCAAAGTCATGGGGATAGTCAAAAAAATTTAAGCACTATGTTGAGTAGGGTTGAACTAGTTCACAGAGTCTGCATGCTTGGTTGTTAGTGAATGTTTCACCCTGTTAAAATACGGTGGATTAGGATTTTTCTCCAAGATGTCATTAAATTCCATCAATTAATTAATATAATATGTATGATTAATATAGTCTTCCATGGAAATGCAACATGGTGTTCTTCTATGTGCAAAGTCCTCCAAAACTAATCTTGTCACAATTTCTCAGTGATTTGCTTTACTCAAATCAGAATTAGGATTTTCTTATACTAAAAAGCTTAAGTAACTATTTGGGAAAAGCAATTAAAAAATTACTAACCCTGACATCAGTCCAAGCTGGATTCTATCACTGATGAGGCTTTTAGGATTAATCTAAATTTGTTTGTACTCTACCTTACATAAGGGACAGAAGCAGAGGCAGGTTAAGGTATTAAAGCTGTAAAACAGATCCCACTGCTGATGCATAACAAATATTTGTGATTTTTCGCTTGTTACCTCAGAGGGCAAGAGGGTGACAGGAACTCTCTCATCCTCAAGCATGCGTCTGGACGCCTTCTGCCAGTACAGGTAGTCAACCAGGGACCTGTGGTCGAAGCTCCCTGTGGGGGGTTTCTCTGTCTGATCCCTCTGTATCATCCCAGTTGGGATTTCAGGATCTGGGGCCATGACTTCCATCTCGCTCTGCAGCTCCTTTAGCTCCTCAGGGGACAGGTTTGCCAGGATTTCATCTTCATCAATGTCCTCAGGACACACATCTTCATCGGAGTTTTGGCCGAGTTCAGACATGTTCATTCCTCCCTCCTTCCTCTAATACTTTTTAAACCTGAAGAGAAAGATAAATTTCAAAGGAATTTCTTTTCCTTCCCCCTCACTAGCAGTAGGTGATCCAGTTAAATCGACAAGTTCATGTTTTGGTCATGAGCTGTGGCAGCTCCTGGGCTCAGTGAGGGAGACAGCCCATGCAGCTAAGTCTATATTAAGCTGCACTTGGCTGGATAAAGAGAATTTATGGCGATGCTCCATTTTCAGCAACCTGTCAGCTGTGCAAACCCTTCTGACATTTCAGTGCAGCTGGTGTGTCCCCCACTGAGGGAGGCAGGAGAGAGACATGTTCCAGAGGATTCCCAGGACACTGCACTGCTCGGGGCTTCTCCCCACGCTGGAATCACTGCAGGAGGAGAACAGAAGGACATCAGTGGTACCTGTGAGATGTGCAGATGAAATCCTATCTCTGGGAAAAACCAGAAAGGTCTCTGTATCTGTAACCTCTCCAGTCTATCTCAAAAGGGCTGAAGACCACTGCCTTTGGCCAGGTCTAAGCCCTGACTGACCATCACAGGTGGTTTTGGTGTGACTGCAGCCACCTCAGTTGGTGACCTCTCTCAGGCCTCACATCCTGGTTAGGGGAAAGTCCTCCAAGGTGGAAAAAAGCAGGTAGAGTTGGTACAACATGCCCCTTGTGCCTGGGGACAGGTCCATACAAGGATGGGCACCAGCCCTTTGAACCAGCCTGAGTGCTCCCAGAGGGACCATTTCCCATAGCACATCCTTGCTCCCATCCAAGGCAAGGCCAGTGCCTGTTTCTTGACCGGCCTGTCCCTATCATGAACATCATTTGCACTCTCAACACATCTTGGGTGACAGTCCATCTCAGGTTCATCCTTCTCCTGCTTTTTACCATTTTTTTCCCCAGAATTATTAAGCAACTACAAAGATTTACTTTGTTATATTTGTAGACTTGACGTAACTCCCCAAACTCCTTTTCTTGTTCGGTGTCATTCCATTTAAGTGCCTCCTTCTTTGTTCAGAATATTTTATAGGCTTCTAAATCCATGCAGCAAACCAGAAAGCCACACCTCCAGCAGCATCAGGGTGTGCACAGCTTCTTTTAACCATGGAGTGGCAAGGGTATTTGCTACTCACAGTTTGGGCTGTTCATTGGATTAGGAAAATATCCTCTCAAAATTTCAAATTTTCTTTGCAGGGTGTCAAATCAAATCCTCACCTTGCAGATGCAAATGCAACTTCCATAGGAACAAAATCATGGAGTAGAGGCTATGAAACCAATCCCCACCAATTTTTAAGCCATATTTCTCATCACAGTCTCAGTCATGCTCTGCAGGAGTCTGCCAGCAGTAAAATAGGCTCTGCATGATGATGGTGTCTCTTTGCTGTGTTTTGTAACATGAAACATGGAGTTCTAAGTCCCGTTAACATCTATTAAAAGTCCATTATCCAAAGGTCCTCATTTTATTCATGCTGTTACACAGCAGGGAAGAGGGCAAAAATTTAAGAACGGAATAAGTGGTAAAGGAAAAGATAATAAAAATCCAAGCCAAGAATGCAATGGCTCCATTTGCCCCTTTGGTATTTCAGGGATATCCTTATCCTTGTTTTATATTATGCAGTAGCAAGCACAACAGCAGACCCACACATCAATCTGTCTGCTTTAGCAGCTCTAACCCCCAGCAACTGCTGCCCATAATAGAGTCCATAAATGGCTCCCTGATGTTATCAAATAAATCAATGCTCTTCAGTAGCCAGTATGTTACTCCCCCAAACGATGCAGTTTGGGCCACAGAAGCTCTCTATTCAGTGCTTACTTCTCACTCGATAATTTCTTGACTGTAAATAAGGCCCCATGCCACCTTCTTGGGTTTCCATGATCTTCAGCCAGGCCATCTTGGGCCGTGGTCTTGTCAGATCATCTAAGTTAAGCAGGGTCAAACCCATGAAGTCCTCTTGAGAAGGAAAACAGGGATACTGAGAACACTATCAGGTATTTGAAAACCACTTTTTCTCCTAAGCAGAAACATATCACTTGTCAATACCACAATTAGGAAACGCTATACTGGGAATGATGCCTTCCCCATCAGAGGCAGAGGAATTTTCTGCCTGGTGACACTTCTCCTGGTGACACAGGTGCTAATCCCACAGATTTCCAAGGTGGGTATCACATTTTGCCTACTTTAGGTCTCTCCTCCATAAATTATTTTTCCAGGATGTACTTCCTTTCCTAACACACTGCTTAGTGTTTTGGTGTTCTGGTAACAGCACATTAGAGCAACAAACAACACCCTTGAGGTGAGGACATGCTCATGGTGGGTCTAAAACCCTTTTCCAAGTCTGAACTCCCAGCTTCTTCCCAGTAACATTTGTTGGCATTCCCCTCAGAGCTTTGCAAAATAATCATGCATTTCTCAACCTTCACTGAGACAGGAAAGCCACTTCCACTGGTGACATTTGCTATTTCCACACCAATTTGACACTTGAGCAGGAATCCCCGGTCTAACAACCTGCTGCACGAGGTGCCCTGTCACCTGAGGGCAGAGCTGTGCTGTGCCAGAGCTGCACTCAGAGCCCCAGCAGAAGACAAGAGGTACCTGCAGCAACCACAGAGCAATTCCTACAGGAAGTAGTAGCTCAAAATTCATGCTGAGTAGGTAACCAACAAGCATTAAACAAAAGCACTTTAGGAGGAAACTGATTGAAGAAGAGGTGTGCCCTTGGTAATGAACAATTCCAACTCACTGCTCGCTGTTGGTAAGGCAGGGACTCACACATGGATCAACTCTGAAATGAAACCCAGCAGCCTCTTGGCAGGATTGCTTCATTTCATTTATTTTTTCTCATTTACACATTTTCTTCAAAAATTCCAACCCATCCTTCTTGAAAGCCAAAAGGTTGACAAGTTCTTAACTTGAATATCAGGAAGGCTTGCCCCCTGTGCCACCATTTGACACGAGGCAGCCCATGAACCCATGTTTCGAGTGCCTAAAATTGTTCTATTTTTAAGGTAATTGATGGGACATCTGCTGGTGCCAAATACTGGAGATTAATTTCTATGATGTTAGCTTTCATTTTTTTTTGCCTGTAAACCTTCTCTCCCCCCCCCTCCCCCAACATTTATTTCCCTCTATTACCAATCCATGGCATTCTAAGTGCAACTGGAATGAGTCAGAGAATGTGCCCATGTAACATAACCTTGTATTACTTTTAAGAAACTCGTAGGCTGATGGGAGAGTCTAAAATTGACAGACAGTAGCATACACCAAGCATGTCCAGCAATGCAGTGCAACCCAATACAGGGATTATAAAGGGTCAGATGATGGGATCTTAACAATAACAGCCACTAAGGAGCGGGAGCAGTCAGAGAGAGACACCCTGTGGGAAAAACACCAAGGAAAAAAAAATCACCCACCACACCTCCAAACTCTTCCAGATATAAATATATCAGATTAAGTTTGTTGCTTAAATAGAGTGAGTACATCTGACTTTGGAAGAATTTTCCCAAGTCACTTGACAGGGAGCTGCAAAGTCAATCCCTGTGGGAAGCAGTGGGCACAGCAGTGGCTGGATCAGGGCAGGATGGAGCAGCAGGGGTGGGGTTACAAGCTCTCTACTGCTGCCCCAGCTCAACATTTCACTGTGTTGGGATCTCTCATCATCTCCCACAATCTCTCTCATCATCACTGCATTGATGTCTGGTAATTTCCCCTGCTCCAAGAGAAGCAAGCAGAGCTGCATCTCCTGTTTCAGTGGGACTTGGATGCTTCTAATTTGGCCTCCAAAAAAATAACTTGGTGATTTGTTTTTTTAAGATTCCATTTTTAGAGATGTCTGAGAGCAACTACAGTACCTCTGCTGTAGGAAACCACCTCTGTCATCATCCACTTTCCTTATTACAGGGAAAAGAAAACGTTAACAAGTGTAGGGAGAAAAGGGGAGTATGGAGAAGACTTTGGTCATGACAGAAATAAAGGACAGAACATTTCAGGCTGGGGCAGGGCACTGACCTCCCACACTGGCCTGTCCAAAGCAATCCTGTAGGGAAATGTGTTGGCATGGGTTTCTAAGTCATTTCAACTCTTTTAAACCATTTAAAAATACCAAAACCCCCATGACTTTGGGGCAGGAGAGAGCCTCACATATGAACGTTGGCACTGAGATTTTGCTGGTGGGGGTCTGGAGATGACACAAAAGGCAGCTGAGCTGCTCCTGGGCATCTGGGCTGACCCAGGGCAAACCTTTGCCCCATTCAGAGCCAAAACACGATCCAAATCTGACCCCCAAAGACTGAGTTGCTGTGCTTGTTTGCCACTGATCAAAACTACACCCACCCTGCAATCCCCCATCTCTTTTTTTACTGACCACCTTCTACTGGTGGAGCAGCACCCCCAGCACAGCCAGGGAGGATACGCTGCTGCTCTGCACCATGTTCAGTGACACAGAGCAGTTCTGGGGCTACAGGAGGGAGTTTCTGCTCCCAGGTATCATTTCTAGCACAAACACAGGCAAAATGCTGTAACACTCAACACTAGTTTCTGCTAACTTTGTATTTTCCTTTCCCTGCTTGTTATTTATGCGACCTTGGAGAAGCACTTCCAAATACCTGAACGTTTTCATCCTTGAGTGGTGGTTTGTTACCTCTTTTTCCCAAAGCACAGTGCTAACAGCTGCCAAAAGGAGTAGAAAACCAGCCTGTGGTGAATAAAAACAGGTCTGTGAGAGAACATGATTAATTTTGTTATTTTATGGGGAGCAGGCAATTCATGATGTTGATTATCTGACCATGACTTCAGGGACTGAGCTACAGCTCTACCTGGGACTTTTCACCAATGGGCAAACCTAAAAGGTGCCCTGAGCTGTCTCAGCCTGCTTTGGGACACAGCTCAGGCTGGTTATGGCCATCAAAGGGGGACACCAACCCCTGCACCAGGCACTGCCTGGGGACAGAGACCCTGTGGCAGCACTGGCTCCTGTCTGGTGGGCACAGCTTGCCCAGACACAAGGCAAACACAGAGCTGAATCTCACACTGCTCATGGGCATTACACAGGGCATTTACCCAAATGTTTACTATTACTGACAGAGGGCTTGTTATTCTAAATCCGTGTGCAAAACAGGCTCAGAGATTCAATACTTTGCATCAGAAATGCAAGCTCAGACCTTCAGAGAGGACATTAATCTTCCTGAAAACTGTAAAAACCTGGCTGTGACAGCATGTGCAATTCAGCAATTATTTACTGCAAACTCTACCTTTATTCTTACAATTCATCTGTGCTCTGGGTTTGCAGGGCAGAAGCTCAGGAGTGATGAAAGCCTCATGATAAAACCGGTAGCTAGAATTAAATGTTAAAATGTACCCTCTCTTTTTAAGCCAAATCTAGTTTCACTCCCAGTGTTGCCTGTCAGCACAATTAAATCAGAACTGTGATAACACAATGTCAAAGATTTTTCAAGGAGCAACACCATCATCATAACCTTTGCAAGGAGCAATCACCTCCACATTTACATGAAACACTGAATTCAGCACAAGCAGGTCAGGTGAGAAAAAGTCATCCTAGGAAATAATGTCACCTTATTTCACATTGAAATAGGGTGTATCTTTGTTTTATAGAATCCAAACCTGTCACAGCCCCACACCTCGTATCCTCCTGCCACCAAAAGGTGCCCACAGGCAGTGATGCTGCAAAGGCCACATGGCCACCTCATTCTGTACACATGGGGCACGTCCTTCCCTAACCTCAGGCTGGGAACAGGTGGAAAGATATCTTCTAGAGTTACTCCAGCTGAGCCCTGCCTGGCTGCAAACCCTTCTCCATCTGCAGCTCTTTGATGGCACTCTAACGATTAAATATAAATTGAGACTTGTTCCTGCTGTGCTGGAACTGGGCAGGAGATGTCCTGGGAGGCAGAGCACATCCCTCTGCAGTCAAGGACTTGCTGAAGGATTTATGGTGATTCCCTTCATCGTAAGGGACAGAGAGGGATAACAAAGGTGGGATGGCAAGGAGATGCTTCTTGTCAGAAGTTTTGCTTCTCTGTCATTAAGGCCCTGACCTTTGTGTCATGTGTCCTTCTGGGCTACCAGCTTTGATCACAACTCACACTGTCCCTTCTTCCAAGGAGGAAATGCCACCTCAAGCTTGATTTGCTCCATCAGAGCACAGGGTAAATATCTGTGATGAAAAATCCTGCCCTGGGAGAGATTTCACTGAGAGAGATTTCACTATTTGTGTGAGGCCCTGCTGTAGCTGAGACTCTCAGTTTTATACCTTAGAAATTTATTAAATATGATAGAAAAGTTCAAAGGAGATGGAAGAACAGTGTAGAATGCAGAAATCTTCCCAGCAGTAGTGTGAACATATCCAGACAGCTCCAGGCAAGCACAAGCAGCTTCTCCCCAGGCTCAGGAGCAGTTCTCCTGCAATGATCCCAAAGCCCAGAAGATGGAGCAAACCTTCAGTCTTTACAGGATTTCCTACACACATTTTGGGACGAGCCGGGTCACGGTGGAGGCTTCTCACCCACCCAGGAGCTGCAAACATTGCTGCTGCATTGTTCACACTCCAGCAGAGCAAGTCCAAGGTCACCAATGAGAAGCAGCAGAAACCGGCAAGAGTCACATATTGAGTCACCTTGGCCAAAATCTTTCACATGAGTGTAGTCAGGTGAATGTTAAAGATTAGTGATCTTTAAAGATTTTTCTGTGTCGGGGAAGGAGGTCCTGGCCTGAGCCTCATCCCTCCTGGTCCCTGCACCAGGGAAATGTCCAACACCAGCCTCCCACGGGGCTCGTGGCAACTCCCATTGGTGTTTGTCCTCCCATATCACAGAGTATTTTTGTTCAAAATAGAAGAGAAAAAGCAGACAGCAATTAAAAATATCAGGCATGGCTTATTTTAGCTCAGTGCCCAAATTCCTTTGTAAGGACTCCTGGCAAGGGCTGGGTTTCCTTCTTAACTGAAAGCATTTAGAAACACTCCACTACGTAGAGTTTTGAGTGGGGTTTTGTTTCCCCTTCATAATCCCATCAGCAGAATCTACCTTCTGAAGAGACAGATGCTTGTAAAATCAAAACCTATGGGCCTGGTGTTCCACCTTGTTCACCTCTTGGCTTTGTTCTGATATTACCAGGTAAGAATTGCTAGATATTTCTTCATACTGGAAGGGTCAGGAAGGATTCCAGAAGAGCACAAGAGGCAGGAAGGCTCCTCTCTTCAACTCTGCTGTCAGGCACTAGATGTCCTCAGTTATCCTGGTGAGACAGGCTGTGGTTAAACAGCAACACGCAGATGAGATAGGAATTCAAACAAAGCACAGGCAATTTGTATTTCAGCTGTGAACAAGTAAGATAATGATTACAAGTATGTCTTTAGTACCTCCTCAGCTGCCTTATACAGATTGGTCTCTGTGAGCAGTCATGCATGTGCATCAAAACATCACTCCAGAAATGCAACAAAGCAAGCTGGAAATTTGCAAAGGGTGAAGTTAAAGGTCCTGGAGAACAACTGGCAAAAACTGGGTGCAGCACCAGCTTCCTTGATTGGCAGAAGTTGCCACAGGGACATCACGCTCTCCCTTTCCCTCCCTGTGCCACCCAAGACTGACCCTAAGCAACATCTGAGAAAAGAGAAGTTGTATATTCTTATTCTCTCTTCTTCAGGGCCTTCTTCTTCACTCTGTACTTCCACCCTTCATAGAAGTTCCCAAAAACACAACTCTTGCAGAGCCAGGCATGTGGAGAATGACGAGAGGGGCTCAAGTACTACAGCACCACCACCCTGCTTCAATTTCCAGCTCCTCTGCTCAGCTCTCACTTACTGGAAACTGCAAACAGGCTCCAGACTCTGGCCCTAGAAGTTTTATACACAATACCCCCAAATCCAGCAGACCATCCTCAACCCAAACCCACCTCAAATTCCCATCTTTTCAAAAACTTCATCCAAAATCGCCCTGGTTCTGTCCCAGCAGGCTGGAGGCCAGGCTGAGTGCCAGCACTGTGCCAACACGGATGTGCTGGGCTGAGCTGAATCCTGAACTGACGGAAAAGCCAATACAGAACTCAGTGGCTACAGCATTGAAATAAAAGAATGCAAACAAAGTTTTAAATGGGGCGCAGGCCTTGTTACACATCTCATTTCCTTTTTGTATGAAAAGCTTTGGGAGTGCTGACTCCATGAGCTCTGGGTAAGGAACTGGACTTGGGACCACTCAGCTTCCTGCTCAAAGCACTGATGGTTTGTAGCAGCAGGGAGTCGTCAGTGAAGGAAGAACCTGCCAGCAGAAAAACCTCAGGTGCTACTGGGAGAAATGAAAAAGTACAATGTTGGGGGGGTAATTTTAATGGGCACACCTGCAAGTTTTTTCAACACCTATTTTCACCAGCAACCTGGAAATAAGAATAAAATTCGGTGGTTGTGAAGTTTATGGATGGCACAAGAAATAGGGAATGACAAGTAACTCTGAAGGGAGAGAGACTGAATAATCTCAACTACTGGCTGACCAGGGTGTAGTAGCAGTTGTACATCTGAAAGCCAAGTCACTCTCACAGGTAGGTGGGTGCCTTGGGGCACAAACTCCAAAGAGGACACAGCATGTGAGCAACGCAAACCCCAAGAGCCATGCTCCAAATGGGAAAGGCAGTGGCAAGTTCTAGCTGCAATGACAGATGAGTAGGAAGCATTTTCAACAACACAAGGCCACCTCTGTATCACTACAGGGATGCTGAGTGAGCCCAGCGTGGATCCTCAGTGCAGCTGATGGAGAGGGAGAAATTCTGACTTGAAATCCTGATGTTTTGGGAGTCTCTGAACTGCCTGGGGCCAACCTTCCTTCAGACAAAGCCACTGACCCTCTGCACTCCGCCCAACACCTCAGGCCAAAGGAAATCAGACCACGGCTATTTACTTCAAAGCCCTGAAATAACACACACTGCACTTTTCCAAGCACTCAAGGAGAAACAGGAGGAATGCTGAAGTGGTTTTGGTAACACACTTTTTAGTTTATTGACCTATACAAAATAATAGGTCTAAAAAAATTCAGGAGTAGTAAAAGAATAAGCAGAAAGAGCTTTTGCGTTTCTAGAAGGCTATACAAATATGCAAAACCAAGGAAATAAGTTATTTTTTATTTTGGGGTTTTTTTGTTTAATTCCAAATTGCGACTCTAATAATACAAACGACTAAGTACCAGCTTAACAAGTGTGTCCTTCTGTATATATTACATGCTCTGGAATATTGGTAAAAAATGTCAAAAAAGTTTATCAGAAACTTTTCTATTCACAATATGAACAAGGAGTAACCAATCCTTTGTATAAAAGAACAAAAAAGCACCATTTCTGGAATCCTGAAGCACAGTACAGCTGAGAAACGAGAGAGATTTTACCGTATGCAGACGAGTCATCAGGAATCAGGCAGGATAACCCCATGCCAATTTGTTCCTACAGATGGATGACCTGAGGTAGGTTTATCCCTCTTAAATCAAGACTGCACGTTTTTTTCCTACACAAATGGTTCTGTGAAAACGCTGTTCTGTCACTTAGTGACTTTGCAATGCACCTGGCAGTTCAGGTGACTCACGGTACAATCCTAATGCCCCCCATTTTAAGGCACCCACTTGGCTGTTTGTGTTGGCATCCACCTTAAAATACTGGCCATTGCTACCAAATTGTTCCCTGGGGCTCCCCACTGTGGCACAGCAACGTGTCACTGTCACCTGATGAACAGGGGCCACGTGCAGCCACTGTGAAAATTTGCCTGCTCCTCCACACAGTGAAGTTGTACCACAGAGAGGTCACTAAATGGGCCATTATTAATTATGCTTTATGGTGGAAAAGAGAGTTCAAAGTTTACTGCTTCTGTTTTCAAATCCACAACTACTTAGAGTTTTACATGACATATTGTATCAGCAATATTTTTCTTTCCAGAACTTGCTTGTGGTGCTAACAAACACTCTTAACAACACCCCAAAAACCGGACAGACTCATTCAAACCTCCATAATAAAAAAACTCCAGCCTTCCTTCAAGTAATGATCCAATACTGATTCAGTCACCCTTTGCCTCACTCACGCTCACAGTATCTATCCTTCATAAGCCTATGAAACTCCTTCCAGGTCCTCATAAGCCATGGCAGAATAAATTTTCTTCTTCTTTCAGACATCAGACTTGTGCTCCTAGAATTTTCCATAAGAGTCTCCTTTTCACATTTTTTTTTTCTCTGAGGTTTGCCTTCAACACCTTCCAATCTTCCCAAAAAGTGCTTGCTATACATAAATACTTCAACCAAGTGCTGCATCTGGTCATAGATGAACTGTGGCTTGCCCTGGCTCCCGTGGGCTGTATGGATTCACAAAGAAACTCCATTTGTGGAAAGACACTGTCAGTTTGCTACAGTCCCCCTCTTAATGCTGAACTCAGCCTTTCCCAGCAGAACAGCCTGCTTCCTCTTTTTGTTCCTTTTGCCAGTTCCACCCGGGGTCCGCCTGGGCGTCGCGGCGTTTTGTGCAAGGCACGCAGGGGTAGGAATGAGGGGCTGCCCGGGGGCTACACCAGCGTCCCGGGCTTGGAGTCCTCGTGCCAGTACAGCCTCTGCTCACTGCTGGGCAGGTCTTCCCCCAAGCCATCCTCCTCGTCACCGCCCGGCTGGCTCGGCTCTGCGTACGTCCTGCAAGACAGACACGGCACCGGCATCAGCCGAGGGTCTTCCCCAGGCCCCTAAATTCATGCACCTCCCTTGGGCTCAAAGCCATGCTGGTTATATTCAGTTTGCCTACAAATACAAACCTTTTTCTTGGTGCTGTAATTAGTAAAATTGTGTGCAAGAGGGATCTAAGCTGCTCAAAACTGTCACAGAATCAGACTGGTTTGGCTTGGTGGGACCCTACAGATCATCCTGTTCCAACCCCCCTGCCCTGGGGGGACACACCTTCCACTAAACCAGGGTGCTCCAAGCCCCAGCCAACCTGGCTTTGAGCTCTTTCAAAACTGTTGAGTGTATTAATTGCTTGTTTGCCATGATCACATTTAACTGGAAAAGAAAGCAGATGGACAATCAGACAAGTGATTCAGAATATGGAAAATTAATAGCTAATGAACCTCATTTAGATAAAGCTGATAATATAAGCAGGATTTTCAAAGTTCAATCATAAGAAATTAGGAAATTAGTAGAAACAGTATTTTTAAACACTGTTGCCATAGATATTTAGATCACTTCAGTAAAACAGCCCATAGCACTTAGCTTAGAAATAAATAGGATCTAGCGGCAGCTTTTATGTATTCCCTTACACTTTCATTTATTTTAAAACAAACAAAATTAAAAATGCAGTATTTTCACACAAGTCGGTCTGGCAGCGAGCACAAACTGCAACCCACAAAGCAGGAGGCACACGTGGGGTACTCATTACACTGAGCATAAGAGTGTTTAAATGTGATGGCATTTGCGGGGGCAGAGTCATTCCCCAGGGCAGGAGCTTTCTGTCCTCACAGCCAAGTGTTCCACACTGGGGGAAACCCATCAAAAATGCCACGCAGAAGCAGCGGGAGCTGCAGGAATTCCTGCAAGGACTAAGCAGACCTTGGGCTCTCTGCAGCCCTTGGGAGAGCCCCCACAAGCAGGGGGCCTCTGCAAACAGCAGCACATCCATCCCCCAGGGCTCCTGGGTCCAGCTCTGCCAAGGGACATGCAGTTGGCAGAGGTGGTACCGCCTCTGAACGCCAGCACTCAGACATGAGGCTGAAGAGAGGGGTTTCCTTCCTTGTTGCTCCAAAAGTTTATCAGCACAAGCACTACAGCTTCAGAAACCCAACAGGACCGTGTCCTGCCAAGCTGCAGATGGGGTTCAGGAGAGACCCCCCCCATCAGAGGGCCTGGGCTCACTGTGAGCTCTGCCTGAAACACTGCCCAGAGCATCACAGCTACCAGGGAGTGCAACATCTTTGATTGTCCAGCACCAGCCAGAGGAAAAGGCTGTGCAGCCAATGAGTTCATCCTTCCTATGACTGCTCCCCCACTTCCTTCAGTGTTGGGGTACAACTGATCTGCTCCACACAGAAAACCTGCTCTCACAATGTCAGTTCTGCAAGTACTCTTCACCCTGGCTCTTTGAAATCAAGATTATTTGCTCAGAAGTTTTAAGAGCCTATGACATGCAGGAGGAAGGGCAGAAAATCTTCTTATATTCTACTCACCTGCTCTGTAAAGGAAGGTTGCCATAAACATTTCCATAACAGCTGGCATAAGAGGAATGAGACAACGTGTCATAGTCAGAAAGCCCCAGTGCAAGGGGGTTTCTCCAGTTCCCAGCAGTGTTTGTAGAAGATGCTGGAATTAAAAGAAGGATTACAACAAATTAGACCTTTCTTCAACTAAATCAGCTGAGGCAAACAAGACAATTCTCATCAGCGATCTCTATGGGGTCTTTCAGGACTCATAGGCAGACAGAAACATAAACTATGATTTCCAAGCCCTGTAGGAAGGAAATCACTGTACAGATGATATTCTGGAGCTTTAAAAATGCTTTCTGACACATTCAGTGATGTTCATTGGGCTGCATTTTGGAAGCCATCACAGCCACTGCATTTACATGGCATGAAGCTTTGTACACTGCATCTAGTTGCTAAATACACCTATCTGAAACTCAAATGCTCTTTGTCCTTCTCTGGGTTACTGTGCTTATACAAAGAGCAAAAGGCTGTTTTATTCTTAGGAGAAGATAACAAGCAAGAATTTCCTTCCAAGAATGGAACAAAATCCTACTTGGCTCTTCATCCCCCTTTCAGGACAAAGCTCTGGGCTGGCTTCCACTCTGCTGACTTCACTGAGGCAGTGACAGGGGACAGAACTGAAAGCACAGCAGGGACTTACAAAAACACTCAGCACAGATGAAATCAGACATTACCCGAAGAGAAAGAGGACACCCGACTGCTCGGCGAGCATGGTGTCTGCAGACCAGCAAAGCCCAAACTCCTCTGAGACCCTCTGTCAGACTCAAAGCCTGCCTGCAGGCTGTGACCCTGCTCCTTCTGGCTGGAGGCACGCTGGTACCAGCCACGGAGATGCTCTGCTACTAAGGCCTTGTGAATGTTTTTGGTTATGTGCTCCGTTTTAGCAACTTGCTTCCTCGGGAGCCTCAGGGTTGCGTAGGGGTTGTGTGGAACTCTGTCCACTTCGTCCTCGTGGTAGGACCGGAATTCCCTGTACCGGTCGTATCCGTAATGTGCCGATGAGCGGTAGGAGGGGTTGACACTGTACTGCCCCTCTGTGTCACTCTCATAAACATATCCTCCGTTGTAATAAACGTCAGCTTCAGTGTACGGGGAGTATCCAGAAATATAGTAATTAGTGGAAGGCTGCTCCTGACTTTTGTGGAAGACACCATTGCGGACGTCCTTATGGGCCAGGTTTGGCATGCTTCCCGAACTTGCAGCAGAAATGTTGTGCTTCTTTGACCGTCTTCGACCCCTGGTCCTGTTGTCGAGGGTCTGAGTGGTGTAATATGGATTGGGAGTGGGTGTCATGCAGTAATACTCTGCACTTGACTGGCTGGTGTAGGATGATCCATCGTCCAGGATCTCTGTGCTGCTGCTCCGCTGGGACTTGGACAAGGAGAAGCCTGTCTTTTCAGCAGGGGTCTCGGACAGCAGGTGGGTCTGGGATTCCAGACTTCCGCTGCGCTGCCGGCAGTGGTGTGGGGAAACATCTGGCCTGGAAGAACACAGATGCTGGCTGGTTAAAGGCAGTCTCACACAAACATACACACAGAGCTGCAGAGAGCACACATGGACAGGTCAGCTGCCTCCCCAATCCAAGCACAACACAAATCCTGCCTTATCTTTCCACACAGAGTATTTGCAATGCACAGAACTCACTGGCTGAATTTTGTATTGGCTGCAACAGTAGGAGATCTCCCATATAATAATCTGTTACAGTGAGCAAGGTTAATCTGTGACAGGGACACACTGAGCTAAGGTCACAAATGCACATTTGGCATTGATTTACAGGAGGGTTCCCTCATCTTTTAGGTAGATAAAGCCTACACAAGTAACGAGCTTGGAGCAGAATATGGGAAGATGGGTTTCCTTTGGACCTGTCTCTCAAGGCTACATTACCCCAGCCAAACAAACCTTGAGCTCTTGATTACATTTTAAGATTCTGACCATCTCTCCTTCCCCAACATGGATTGTCAGCTGTCTGACAGTACAGGGTGAGCTCATACTACACCTCTCTTCCCATAGTAATGGCTCTAATCAACATTTTGAGAGCCTGACCCTGCTGTGGGAAAACCGAACAGCAAAGGACCCTTTGCCCTCTTAGCACCATTTGCTTTTATTCTTGCGTTTCCCCAGCTGGACGTGGCCCTCAAAGCACAAGTCCCTTACTGTAGGTGGCTGCTGCTGTAGGCGTTGCGTGTGAGCACGGGGGTCGTGGGCATGCTCCTCCCGCCGTGCGGCTGCGCCGGCCGCTCCAGTGTCCGGAACGGGCTGCTGTGGGTCGAAAGCACGTCCCTGCAGCAAAGGAGACAAGCCCAGAGAGGTCAAACATCCCACAAGTCACAGCACACTAAGTATGTGCACCTCATGTCTTGAAGAGAAAAATGAAGGGTGGAACAAACATAACTGGATGTGCTTCCCCATGTAAAGAACAGAGATGCTAAATAGGAAGAAAAACTCAACCCCTTCCTGTGGTTCAAGGGAGGTCTTCACAGGATGATCAGCAGGACAAGCTGCTGCCAAAGGACAGAAGCATCAAGGAGAGAGAGCAGGTAACAGAGAAGCAAAGGAATTAGGTTCTCAAACTAAGCACATCACAGCTAAATGGGTACCTATGGCTGTAATTTGACTTCTGAACTTCCTGTGGAGGAGTGCTTCACTTGTCTTGAGAGACAGATGATTAAAAAGCAAAGACACGGCATTGCTCAAAACTCTAAACCATTCTAAAGCATGTCTCTAACAGCCTGCTCCCACAAGACAGCCCAAGAAATCTCAGCATCAGTAGGAATCCCTGCACTGAGAATAGCTGCTAGCAGCAGATCTGACATGATCACACATGACATGATCACACAATTATCTGCAAATCTACTACTACTAATGTGCTTCATGGAGCTGTTCCAGCTTGGAAAGCACCCAAAACCCATGGATACACACACAGCTGGCACTAATGATGGAAGCTGGTTAATTACCAGTAACTCTGCTTGTAAATGGAGAATTGTCCATCAGGCCTTACATGAACTGTGTCTGCTTTGACAGTGTACCTGCTGAAACACCGATACCATCAGGAGGGATGGGTATGGTTTGGTGCTGTCTGAATCCACTAAGCACAGTCATCAGGAAAATGACAAGTTGTTTAATTAACACTGAAAAAAACCCCAGAAACTGAGACTAAGAGTGACAGCAATGGTAGGCATGAGCAACTCCTTAAACACGGCCCTTGCTATTAAATTTCTCACCCATCTCAAAACTCTTCACAAAAAATACAATATTCTGTGTTAACTACTTATAGACACATCTATTCCTAAACAGGAAATTCAGCTCCCATCACCAAATCCTGCAAGCCCAGAAGAGCATGGAGGCAGTGGGCTCTGCTAGAATGCTTGGCAGGGGCAGGATCGAGCTTGTGCCAGCAGGTGGAGAGAGCAGCAGCAGGGATATGTGCCTACCTGGAGTGCCTGGTTTCCAAGAGCTGCTCGTTTATGGATGACTTCCTGAGATGAATTCTCTCCACTCCAAGGGACTTTGGTGGAGGGAGTCTTGGAGAAAGCTGCGCAGAGCCGGGTCTCTGTGCCACTGCAGGAAGTGATTCACTGACTGTTGGAAAGGAATATGCATTTTGTTAGAGCAAAATCCTTGGTATTTTTGACCTGTGTGCAAATCTGTGGCCCCTAAGGAGAAGCACTTTGCAGTACAGGGACAAGGATAGGAGCTGTGGATCCAGAAAAGCTCTCCTGCCTGCACTGATCTCTCCTCCACACAGACATGACATCGTGGAGGCTCCTACAGATCCCTGCAGCACTGACTCCTATGGAGACTATACCCAGCCTGGGGCTGTGCCAGAAAACAGAATGGAACTTCCTGGGAAAACATCTGTTTGCAGAGCAATCCTTTCCAGAGCCAAGCAGGCAAGCTCAGCCTCTCCCTCACCTTCCAGCTCTTGAAAATGACATTTTAAGAATTAGTTTTGAAGCGCAACCTAAAAGGGACTGACTTCAAAAGCGACTGAATGAGCAAAGACAACTGACAGACACATTTGGCTGAAGGCAACTGGGAAGGTGCTGGTTTGATCCTTGTTCTCACTTTGCTTAGGGCACAACCAGGTCCCGACAGAGCCAACAGGAAACTCCAACTAATGCATATAAATGCAGGACAAGCATCACAGAGAACATGTTCACAAGCCTGGCTCCACTGCTACTTGTACAAGCAGGAATCAGGTGTAAATCCATTTTATAGCACCACCTGGTTTTTTAAAGTCTAAAACTGGGACAAAATGAGATCAGAATCAGGCCTGAACTGAAAAGTGAGTAATAATTCAGATAATGTTTGTCCCCAGATGGCGATTATCCAGTTAAGGGAGAGGCAGGCCAAGTGCCTTCCACCTTGTGGAACAGGGTGTGAGTGTGTCTGTGGGTGTGTGTGAAATGAGTAAGCTGAGCAAACATCAACCCATGCAAGATGCAAGCTCACTAGGGAACAGATAAATGTAAACAGAGTGTTAATATCTGTGACTGTTCCACTTTTCTCTAAGTTTTATGGTAGCTGTGAGGACAGAAGGGCTGGGCTGATGATCCCAGTTTTTAAGTCCTTCAGTTCTAGGCCAGGTCCTAGGGGTGACGTATTTGACACCCATAGTGTCCTCAGCTTGCAGGTTGATCATGTTAAAACCAACTTCCTTCTCTAAAAATGAGTCAGATCAGCTCACAGAGCAGCAACTTTCAATAACTAATCCATTAAGAGGAAAGACATTCCTGAGTAGCTATTTTTTCCTCTGCTATAAAGCAACTTATCATCGAAAGGCACCAAAATTACAGAATCATAGAAAGACTTGCACTGAAAGGGACCTTAAAGCTCATCTCATTCCAACTCCCTGCCATGGGCAGGGACACCTTCCACTAAAAAGTTTTGCTTAAAGCCCTGTCCAACTTGGCCTTGAGCACTTCCAGGGATGGGACATGCTAAAGGTCATTAAGTCAAAGAAATAGCTCTGAATGGACATACTTCTTAGGAAAAAAAAAAGGAGAAGCATCATACCATCATCATAGGTGGTTGTATCTGACAGGGAGCTGCTCTCTGATGGAATTATATCATCTGTGAATGAAAACAAACACCTTAAGCATAAAAGAGCCAACATCAACTTACAAATATCTAAATATAGTTTATTTTCTAGAGTTTCAGAGCCAGCTGCTACTTGTAAGACTGCAATCCATACTCTTTAGCCCCCACAGCATGAAGACAGTCCTGGTACATCATCACTCTGTGTGTTCAGTGCAGTTCAGCTAGCAAGCCAGGTAATAATCAAAGGAGATTTTTTTTTTTATCTGCAGGAGGAATCAAGCCAAGATTTACAAAGGTGTTTTCCACCCGACTTCCAAAAGATCTCACAGGGTGTTTTGGTGCTTCAGTAGGAGTCAGGAGCCTACACAGACATGTAGATCTTGGCTGCTAGCAGCTACTCTCCTTTAGGTACACCTGAAACCCCACCAGGTAGGTACAAAAAGCCTTTTGAAATCTGGCATCCGCTTTTGAATGTTTCATCAGCATATAGATTCTGTTTCAATTAAATTAAGAAATAATTCCAGAATAGTTCCACTGATTTCCATCAAGGTATTGCAAATTCCAACAACACAGAAAGCAGGAACTGTTGCATGGGCATGCTAATTTTTTGTTTCTTTTACATTTTGTTATTTATTCACAGCACTTCACTGTACCTGCCTCACCCAGATGCTACACACTGTTCCTCACTGAGAAACAGCCTGCCCTTGATAAGTTTTGGAGCAGACCACCATCACCAGAGAAATGAGGCTGAACTAGAGATAATTAACCCATGGACAGCTCAATCCCTAGGCTGTTTCTGGCAATATATGACACTGGTGGGATAAAAAAATCTCCATGAACCTTCAGGCATGAGAGAAAGGAAGCAACAAAAAATGACAGTGGCAGACACTTTTTGTGCATGACACCTGCTGGTGCCCTCAGCCACCACCAGCACGTGCAATGCGCAAGGACCTGCTCTTGCTGTCACAGCCAGGAAAGGTCTGGTTACAAGAATGTGCTAAATAGAGCAGCTGCTCAAGAACAGCAAAAATCAGGACTGGCCCCTGCCCTGGGGGGACTTGTCAGACCACCGAGGATGGGCTGCAGCTCAGCTTGCAACCTGACACTGGGAAAAAGCTTCAGGGGAGTTGATTCATGTGGATTTGACCACGGGGTGCTAAAGCATGGAACTGGGCCCAGTGAGGGCGGAACAAAGCCTGCTGAGGAAAAGAAAAAAGCCAGCCTAAAGCCACAGTGATGGATTCAGGGGGGGTCTGAAATGCTGACATATTCAGATATGGTGACATATCTGAATTTAAATCCCAGATCTGTGCAACTCCCTGCAAAGGAGGAAGAAACTGGGCTAGAGAGGGAGGTTAGGAAAGAGAAAGTAGAATATGGAGAGCAGTCCAATATGCCCTTCACCTCCTTTCCCTTCGGGCTGGGATGAAAATAGCTATGGTTTGATTCAATAAATCAATGGGACTATTTAACATATTACTTCCAACAAGTCATTCCCTGAATTCACAGACACAAGTGACTCATCACTGCTCAGCCTCCTGAAACCCAGACCTGGAGCCCACGTGTACCACTGGTGACAGTGACACACTTACACATAAAATGAATTATGTATGAGCAGGTGACAGCTCTGCTTCAGGTTAACAAACACACTCTGCAGGGTGAGAGCCTGGGACTGGAAGGGAATGCAGCTGCTTATTTCTGGCTTGGACAACAAGGCAAGAAACTGCCAGCAACAAACAACAGTGACCATGGATGGGTGGATGAATCTCTCTGCTCACCAGCCTTCCTGGTCCTTACCACACACCAGGTGCCCCAGGTAGTACAGGACCTTCCACAATCAGTATCCAGCCTGCTGAGCAAGAGACTGGAAAAACAGATGTTTCCCTCCCCTCTGTCAATCAGGAACAAGCTGGGCCACATTAAATACTGATCATCAGCCTTTCAAAATAAACACTTTGCGATGATGGATAGTCCAGTGATGCCGTGGGGTGTGTCAGGGGTAGGGATCCAAAACTCCTTCAATTGGCTTGGATACCAGCAGGTTTTCACACATTATCCTATGAAGCAGCAAGAATTTCACTTCCCTTAGGAGAATCACACTCTTGGAATGGAGGGGCCAAAAGGATCTGCTTTTACTGTGCTCATCAGTGGCAAATGGGTTTAGTCAAAAATGTGTTTGCTACAAATTGCATTCATAAACTCCTGAACTTCACTTATAACTTCCTGGAAATCAGGAATTTTGAATCAAGAAGCAATGTCTTTGATCCTTATTCCCTCAGTCCTGTAGAAAAACCTGCCTGCTCTACTCCTGCCAGAATTGAAGCACTGCAGGAGAGACGGGAGGGAGAGACCTTCCATGTGGCAGCTCAGATGCACAACTGCACTCAACACACCAGGAATTCAGGCACCAGAACAGCTTCATCCAAGGTGTTGCTGCTGGCCTTTTTGGGCACAGCACCTTCAGTCCATACCTGATGCTGGAGCATGTCTATGCTTGCTCCTAAAACCACGGCTTACTCGGCCCCCAGCCTACAGCAGTGCACTGAGTGTATCAGATGCTGCAGTTGCATCTTTTATTTCTTATTTAACTGCCTTGGAGAAGATAAAAACCTTATAGAGGAGATGTAAACAAAGCTGCTAAGTAAGCCAAATTACTCTTTTTCCCTCCTGTTTGCATCAGAACATGGGTGATTCTCTCACCTGGTAGAGCCAGAGTTGATTTCTGGGTTGGTTTTTTGCCACACTTGATTCTATATTCATTTATGGAGTTTTCTATCTCTTGCAGCTTTTTTACAGCATCAGCATACTCTTGCTTTCTTTTCTTCTTCACGTTTTTGCAGAGGTCTGGCTCGCTAGCAAGTTTCTTTGCAGCTTCCACCAACTTTTGGTGTATGATAAAATTGCTCTCCAAGTCCTGCAAAGTAGGATCCTGCAAATTCATGGGCTGAGTTATTTGCTTGTACTCCAGAGAGAAATTACCAATGAAGGCTATTAAAGAGAAGATCTCTTTTTGTGGTGAAGTGAACTCTTGAGCACAAAATACAGAAATACCAAAGTTCATACACAAGACAATCTCAGCATATGAAAGTCTTAGATCTTATTTCTGATTGGGGTAAGATTATGAGATCTCTTGAGCAAGGTCCAAAGGTCTGAAGCCCAGGTGACATAACATAGGCTCTCAAATTCAGGTTTAGGCTGCTAAACCTCCTGCTATGAATCCAACCCTGAAAACATCAGTTCAAAATCTCTCTCTACTTTAGAGAAAATAAGAATGAAAATTGGTATCACCATACCTACGTAAGAGGGAGTTTCAGGCTTTAATTAATTGTTTGTAAACTACTTTGAAAAGCTCAGATGAAAGGCACTGCAGAAGTGCTAAGCAACACGTTTAATCTGGTCAGCAGGATTTTGGTTTAATAGCACTTAAGCAGTTCACATAAAATCACCTTGCTGCAGACATGGAGCACACCAGCCCGGTGAGGCAGGGCAGAGAGTTTCTGGTGAAAGACAGATGCCAAGTGCCCAACACCTACTTACTTGGATGATACAGCTCGTTAACAAATCTCACAAGGAATGAGGGGGAATGGAGTGTGTCCAGAAACTGCAAACATCTGAATTACCATATCACTCGAGTCAGTCTCTGCCAGCAAAGTTCATTTTAGTTTCTTGAGCAATGCATGGAAGTTTTACTCAGGAGTAACCTTCATTAAGCCACAGGTAAAACGCCTCTTTCCTGTCACCTGTCACACAGCTATGCTCATGGGCAGATGATTTTGCAAGGGGGACAGTGCACACCCTCGCCACATTCTGGGTTCAAACACCATCCCAACATGACACAAGTCAATGCTCCAGAAAAGCTCAGAGCTGTGGGCTGCCAAATGGCATTATGCACCTGATTGTCTCTAACTAGCAGCAAAATATCCATTGAAATTCATGCAGCCATGGCCAAATCAGGAGTTCAGATCGGGTGAACTTAAGGCCTCTAGAAACAGCCAATCTCCTGGCCAGTTCAAAGCGTGGCTGAAAGAAGGGCAGAACCCATCTGAATTTCCCACTCCATGCAAGCAACTGTCCCAGCTGCCTCCTCTTAAAACACCCAAGGAAGAGCTGGATTATTTCCAAGTGGCTTTGGCCACTGGTGTGGCCCCCCCAGCCCTGCTGTGCAAACCAGCTGCCACGCTCACCTCCTCACTGGGAAGCAGGTTGTCATCCAGCTTGAATGCTGTGCCCACGCGCCTTCTCACCTGGGGAGGCTCCTCTCCAGCACCCAGAGGATACTCCTTGGGCATCTTGCCTGTCAGCTCCTGGGGAACAGAGAGGGCTCCACATAAGGCCCAGTGGGAGACAAGGGTTCCCACCTGCCCGACCCCAGTGTAAGGTGCAATTCTCACCGCCTCTCGCAGGCAGATCTTCTTCAGCTCCTCAACTTTCTGAAGCAGCTTTTCCTGAAGGAGTTTCTCTTTCTTCTTTAGTTCCATAATTTTCTCCTTCTTTTGTTCTTCACTGACCTCCGAATCCTGTGAGCCTGGAATACAAGGTCTGTATCAGAAGATTTCCAGGTAAAGGCCATTTTTATTGCCTGGTAGCCTCATTTCCCTTTTAACAAACACAAGCCCCATTATACTTGGCTACTTCACATTTACGTGCAGTATTACCTGATGAGATCAAACTGCCATTGCTGGCCATAATAAGCTGGTTCTTGGCCTCCAAAGTCACCAGCTTTGACACTTTCGGTGTTCCCATCTCTGTCAGATCCATGGCAATATCATCCAAACTTCTGGCTGAAGGAATTTTTGCCTGAAGGAGTTAAAAAAAAAATCCAGTCTCATTGAGTTACCTCTAATTAACTTCAGAACACATCACAGAAGATGACATTTCACACCTCATCTCCCACAAAATTAAGGGCTAAAGCAACAGCATCACGCAGGTGCTTGTGGTGTGCATGGGCTGTTTGGCATTCCTCTCCCCTCTCCCCCAAAACCTGAACTATCTCCCAGCTCGAAATCTCTGCAGTTTTCAAAACAAACACAGGAAGGAGACAAAAGAAAAGGCAGATTAGACATCCAGACATGGGAATTCCCTCTTCCGTGATTACACTTCCATAGCCTTTAACTTCAGGCAGGCTAAAATGGATTGAGTAACAATACTGCCACTAACAGACTGCTTAAAAAGCTGACAAAAACAATTTGTAGTTTTTCTCTGGAGAGTAGTTCATCCGTGGAAAAACACACGCTGAAGGATATACAGGAAAGGTGTTGAAACTCATGCTTGCAGTAAAATGCCTCATAACTTACTTTGCTTTGCTTCCTGTCCAAGTAAAACTGGTGCTGACTGATTGCCATCACCCAGATGGACTTGATCAGGGAAGTGTTTGCATACCAGGTCTGCACCACCAGCCCGCTCTGACTGAAGGTCCTTCTTGATACTGAAATTCTGAGGAGGTGAAAAGAAACACAATTTCAAGACAGGTCTTTGAGGTTTAAAGTCCACAATGCCTCTCTCTTAACCCAGCAAGGCTCAGCCTTAATTTCAGGGATGCAAAAACTCAGATTTCCTTCTCCCCATCACACAGTGCTGCTGCAAATCTGGCCATGACAAACAGTCCTCCCACTGCTCCAAGAACTCCCTGAATGGACACACAGGGAATGTGAGAGGACACCCAGAGCTGTGACAGCCCCGTTCCGCCCTGCCAAATGCTCAGTCAGGATCAGTCCCAAAGCCCAGAGTAAACTCGCTCAGAGGCACCTCCCACCCCATTCACTGACACGTGATGCTGAGTTCCCACTCTGAGTAAAGATAAACCCCACTGACAGAACTGCTTCCTCCAGCCTCACCTGCGGGGATCGTGTACTTCCACAGCAAATTTCTTCTCACGGAAATAGAGATTTTCCAGCTGTTTCCATTGAAATAGCTAGGAGAATTGGGAGAGAGAAGCAGAACATGGTCACTGAACAATCACCAATCCTCTCTCCCCCAGGTGATACAATTTCAGCAAATTACAATTCCTGTGTATCCTCAGCTATGGCATGGACTGAGCAATAACTACATTCATAACATCAATTAAAAGAAGCACATAAATATAGGATGCCCCCTCAGTAATTTCACACTCTTACAATGTGTTGCAAATTGAGGATTTTGCCAATGACAACATCTGCTTCCATCAATAGAATATTTAATTTCACTGCTAGAAGTTCTTGGCAGGGCAGCTAAAGTCATTTTCTCTCTGATTAAATGCAAAAATCTCTTTACAAAGTAATTGTACAGACAGCTACGGTCTACTTCCCTGAGCCAGAACATCCCCAGGGAACGGCAGCAGCTTGGAAAAACCAAGACCTTTCTCTTGTGAAGACACTGAGACATACAGCGTGACATTTTGGAGCAGGGGAACAGCATGTACAGAACAACAGCAGCTACAGGAGGAAGCCACCCCCAGCACCTATTCCTGCTAGAAACCCACATATTTCCTGCAAAGAGCCAGCTGGAAGAAGAGATCAAAGACAGTTGGGGCTTAGCAGCTGCACCCGTGGGATCAGAATTTCATACGAATTTGCTCTCCTTTCGCAGCAGCATCAGCCATCCCCTGGGGATGAGCCATCGGGGCTGCATCCTCCCAGCCCTGCCCTGCCCAAGCTGCTCCCTGGCCCCTCAGCACAGGTTTTGGCAGCAGCACCTCCTGCCCCCTCTCCAGCAGTGCAAGGATGCCTGGATGCACATGGGGACCCACATGGTGTCCCCAGGGATATCCCCTGACCATGATGGGGTGCACAGGTGCAGCAGCACACTGGAGTTTACATCAGCTGCTTTCCAGAGCTGCAGCCCACACACAGGTACTGGAGGTGTCTCCATCCAGCTGGGCAGGCAGGGACAGGGTTCAGTGAGAGATCAGCCTCCGACACCAGGGATCCAGCTGAGGCACCCAGTCCATCACAGCAACTTTCCCCACCGGAGTTTTTCCAAAGCCTTCACGGGTGCAGCCACCGCACCAGAAACTCCCAGGACACACAACATTCCCGCTGGCCTCCGCCAAAACCTGACTTGCCGTGCTCCCTCCCACTACAGAACCACCCCAGGTGTTGTAAAAAAAATGACGTATTACACGGTGCTGCATCTGAAACATTTGTAACACAATGAAACATAACCCAGCACATTTGTTTTTCGGGAAAAAAGTGGCTCTTTAAGCAGCCTTTCCCTCTGTTTAATTAGAACTTTCCTTTCTAGGACTACAACTGACTATTAGAACCTGCTGCAGAAAAAGCGAAGCCAACTGGAAATGTAATTTACTTAAATTAATAAATTATTTTCTAGCCGACTGTGAAAGTTTCACTCTGCTGCTTAAGTAAGTTTATGTTTGTCTTACAGCCCTCCTGCCCAGCCACACTGCCGCCAGAAGCGCCTCTTTACAACTCTGCACTGAACTTTGAAAATAAATACATTTAAAAAAACGCAAAAGGAAACAGCCCAAGCAGTCTGTCAGGACATTGAGCAACAGCACCCATGGGTGCTCCAGCAGGGATCCCAGCCGGGATCGCGGCACGGCCCCGGCTGCCTCCCCGCATCCCGCACTCACCTCGCCGCAGCCCCGATGCCGATCGCGGCTTCCCGGCCCCGCCGGGCCGAGTCAGGGGTGACATGGGCAGGGCCGAGCCGAGGCGGCCGTGCCGTCCCTGTGTCGTGCTGCTCTGCCTCGGCAGCTTCGCCTCCCACTGCTGACACACGCCTGACATCACCACCCACCCGCTCCGCTGCGACGCCTCCCACACCCCTTTCTTTCCCCAGATAAAGGCGAAACCCAGCAGCGGGGGGAACAAGGAGGATTCTGCTGAGGGGCTTCACCCCTTGGAGCGCCCCGAGTGCCTGTGGGGGCCAAGGCGGGGGCAGCGGCGTGGGGGCTGCTCGGGGTCCCCGCCGTGCCGTGTCGCGACCCCGCCAGCCCTGACTCACACCCAGAGGCAACAGGTTCAACCAGAAGCATCATCCCGGCGTTCCCGGCCGGCCCGGCCGCCCGCTCCCACGCTCGTAAAAACCATGGACGGGCTTCAAACATGACCTCTGGAAAAAAAAACTGCCTTGCTGCCTCTTATCGTGGCCGGTGATGACTCCCCGTCCCCTTTATCACTTCCTTCGGGTTTTTCCCCTCCGGACGCGCTCGGCGTTCCTGAGGGCTGCGGGAGAAGGGGGCATCTGCCCGCAGGTGGTGAGGGTCGCGTTTGGCAGGAGGACAAAAAGCAGCAGCCCCAGCACCTGGAGCAGCCTCCTGCCCGGGCAGAGGGACTCAGGGGTCCGGGCGGACCCTTCCGTCAGCCTGTGCAAATCCGACACCAGGATCCCTTGCAGTGCCAAGAAAGGGAAGGAAAGCCTTTGCATTTTTAAGAAAACCTGCATGGAATTGCCTCAGGATGTGGGTAGAGCTTTGCCCCATTTCCTCCCCACCCTGTGAGATCCATCCCAGCCCAAAAGGAGCTGACAGGCGCCCCAAGCATTTGCAGCTGGATACATTCAGCACAAAGACATCTCTGCCTCCTTACTCAAAGTCTGGGATAACTCCAGCTCCCTCCTCTGCTGCTCCACAGCAGGAGAGATGGAATTGGTGTTGTTCGCAAGACACATCTTTGCTCTTGTGAACTGAAAAGTGCCCTGTCCTCAAACTATCTCACTTAAGAACAACATAAACTCCTTAGCAATCACCTCGTCTGACAAACCCTCTTAACTCAAGTCCTTGTAAAAAAGGCTGATGATTACATGAACAACTTCAGAGTAAGTTGAGAGCTAATAATATTTATACAGATGCACATAAAAATAATCCTGAATGAAAGTATTACAAGTTTCTGCCTAACACACTTGGATACATAAAGACAAGAGGGACAAAATGGACTCCATAGAAACAAGGACCAAAAAAAGCAATAAAGTGCTAACTTTAACTGAAATTTTTCTAACTCGTGGTCAAAAGGCAGCACTCAGGAAACTGACAGTGCACTAGAGATATCCTGCTCCCTTCAAATACTTCCTACCCTGTACAGACATGTTCCTAAAGAATTCCTAATTTCAATCTTACCTAAATTACATGTATATTTAAAGACAAAAGAGTGGCAAAAAAAAAAATCTGGAAATCTGGAACTGGTTTCTGAGGGTTGGAAGAACAATTAGGAATAATTAAAATGTTTTTGTGGAAGTTTTGCAATGTATGTTCCCTTTAACCAGATGATTAAGTCCACCTGAGCTAATTAATGTTTTCTTAATAGCCTTCCCATCCATGTAGATTGTCAGATCCTTAATGCTCCTGAAAACTCCTACTGAGCATCCCAGGGGCTGCCTGTCTGACTCTTGGAGAAGAATTTGGCTTGGTCAAGGTTTCTTTTCTGGTTTTTTTTGTAGAAGGTGGAGGTGCAGCTCTGCTCACATCTCATTACCCAGGCACCTCTGTGCACTAGCCAGACTCCTACCACCCAGCAGCTGCTTTTCCAGCCCATGAGCTTAGGCCTCCTGCATTTCTACTGTGATTCAATTCCAGATACCAGGGAACACTGAATGAAAAGGAATCGCTCTTCTTCCTGCACAAAAAGAACTGAAATGGTCTAAGGTGACCCAAAGAGACATGGGATGCCTAAATGTTGAAACACCTTAAAAGAAGCAGCTGGTTTTTTACCTGGCTCATCTTGCATCCAGTTTTAAATAAAATGCAAGTTTGTCTGGGCCTGACAGCAGGAGCAAACTGGCTCAGAGAAATGGCCTGTCAGGATCACAGGCAGGAGCTGGCAAAGCCCCTGCCCCAAGAGACATGCAGGAGAGCTGCTCAGGGGGTCTCCTGGCTCAATATCCCTGTGAGCCTGATGGATTTTGTTTAAAAAAAATAATATTTTCGGGGTTTATTTCAAAGGTTTTTTTGGGTTGGTTTTTTTTTTTTTTGTTTGTTTTTTTTGGGTTTTTTTTTTTGCAAGGAGATGAAAATGTGGAGAGCAGCTGAGTGCAGGGGCTGTGTGGCCACACGCTGCTGCACCAGCCCCAGGCACAGCACATGTCATAATTGTACTGGGGATGTTTCCAAGGTTAGTGACAAATTCTAACCAAGAGATAAATTACCCAAATCTCTGTCTTTCCACCCAAGGGGTCTTTGGGTAAGGTCAGCATGGAAGTGCAAGCCATGCCACAGTGTTTGCAGCAGCCTTTCCCTCGGGAAGCGCTTCCAAAGCACCTCATGGTACGTGCGGTGCCTGCAAGAAGGCTCAGCAAGCAGCACCTTGGGAGCAGGCTGGGAGCAGCAATCTGCAGACAAATCTGGCAATTCAGAGCAAGGAAACATAAAAGATTTCTGCCCACAGGAATGCACCCCACCCGAAGAGGGAAATTACCACCCTGGCAGCAGTGCTGGGAGCTGAGCTGTGTTTCAGCCCCTGCACTGCACTCAGCTGTCTGGCATCCTGCCTTTAGCTGGAATCCTTCTGTGTTACACTGCTATGCCTGCCCATGGAGAGAGGCATTTCAGGAGATGGCAGGAGAGCCAAACTGCCCCACCTGCAGCAACTTCTGAGGGAAGGAGGCAGAAAGCTCCCACCTGTGCCAGCATAATTTGGCAGAGCTCACCTGCAGGCATCCTTCATTCCTTAAATATTAAGCCAGTCCTCTAAAAACCTCTTCAATCGTATTTTTTTTTTTAATAATACTTTCTGTTCCCTTTTTTGCCTGGTCCTAACTAGCACTGGCATCATAAGACTGAGGGATGTCTCAACATCAAACTGCCCCAAAACATTTGTGTTTTGCTGCAGGTGACATTCAAGCAACTTTTTGCACATCTGGAAAGAACTGACTTTCAGAGCAGTCTTGTAAAAGAACTGTGTTTATTTTAAGTAATTATGTGAGCATTGTGTCTTCTATCTAAATCAATGGCTTGGTGAGAAATAAACACCATAAAAGAAATCTCTGCCTAATTAGAGCTGCCTGCTGAGAATGCTGCTGTGTTCTGAACTATTCAGCAGAGCAGGACAGCACATTTACATGAGGTAAATGTTCTGCAAGGGAAAACTTTCAGCATCAACTCTTACCATATGTTGAATTAATAAAGAAATATCATAATACCTCCTCCTCACAGCTCAGGAGCAATGCATCCCAACAAAGAGAAAGTCAGGCAAAAGTGTAAGGAGACTTGCAAGGATGAACAAAGAGCTCCTGGACAAACTCAAACACACAAAAAAAATCCCCTGCAGACAGTGGGAGAAATACAGAGAACCTGTCTGAGCAGCTGGGGGTCTGGTTTGAAAAGCTAAAGCCCTGGGAGAATTAAATCCAGCCAGGGATATTTTGAGGGTGGAGAGACACAGGGTGCCCAGAGAAGCTGTGGCTGCCCCTGGAAGTGTCCCAGGCCAGGCTGGATGGGGCTTGGAACAGCCTGGGACAGTGGAAGGTGCCCCTGCCCATGGCAAGGGGGTTGAAAGGAGATGATCTTTCAGGTTCCTTCCAGCCCACACCATCCTATGATAAACATGACCCATTTCAAAATGAGTACATGCTAACAAAAACACTTCTGAGAACACAATGCAGTCTGGATGTCAAGCAGTAGAACCGATATTCCTGGGCATTTGAAACAATACCAAAGCAAGATTAGTTCTTCTCTTCAGATAATGTACTTAATTTATCACAAGGGAGTCACCCAGAGAAACACAATGAAGTGGGAGAACAAGTCAAAGAGCCTTCTCCAGCTCTCAAAGGATCCCCACGTATTGGCTGAACACAGAATAAACTCAACTCGTGCCCTAATACACCCTCCACTAACAAGACAGACATTGTTTATCTTGCCAGTGAGAAGAATGGGATAAAGATAAAGGGAGATCTATTCTGGCTTGAAATGACAAAGCAAGTCCTGGTACGTGTTTTATATTTTTCCTAATTGATTCAGAGGGACAGGATCTTGGCATGCCACCCCACAGCAAGCAGGAGGCACTTCTCCAAGCAGGAGGTGTCTCTCAGTATTAACTGCAACTGAAAGAGAATATGTTTACAAAGCAGCAGGACTGCAGAGCTAATCCCAGGTCCGAGCTCAAATCTGAGCAAGGGTTGCCAAACCCAGCCTGTTTTAATGCCCTGTGAGACTTCAGGATGATAATCAAGTGAGCTCAGTGTAACCTCCAGCCAGTGTGGAGCCACTGCTTTTATCTACAAAGACAATTTTCATAAATGACACACAAAATAATTCTCCCTTTTCAGTCAATTAGGGCGCTGGGGCACAGTGCTTCCCTCAGTGCCTCAGCTGGCAGTCCTGGGTGAGGGTAACACTTGGGCTTTGCTACAAACTGCTCCTGAAGCAACAGGAGCTCCCAGGAGTGACTTGGAGCAGCAAAGCTCCCTTGTCCAAACCATCTCAGGTCAACCAGCAAAATATTAATAGCTGGAGCCAAACCTCCCCAGCCAGCTCTACACAGACAGACAGCCAGGGCAGGTTCTCCTGGTCCAGCCCCGAGTCACCCACCGGCCTCTCCGACACCGCACGCTCCCCTCATGGATGGTGACGATGGAGCACAGCCCGGGCTGGGCGATAAGGATCTGGAAATTGCTTCATCCAGGACTCTCCTGCAAGTTGCTTCCTGTGAGGAGCTCTAGGCCTTGGACTTCATGCAATAGTGTTGATCCAATAACAAAATCTTGGGATAACCACTGCACTCCAAGGCTCGTATTTAGGTGTCTTTGCCTGAAGACCTACTTGGATAAAGCCAAAAGATTTCCCTTTTTGAGGAGGGTGGTTATATTTCTTTGCATTTAACTGACCCTCCATTGATGGGTGCAGCTAATATATATTTTATTTTTATTATTAATAGTAACATTTTATTCTAAATACGGACTTAGCTCTTGCCAAATGCCTATGATTCTATGGTGAAGCAAACACATCTGACAGCAGCCATCAGCACTGCAGAAAAGACATGGGGAGCACAATAAACCCCCCCTGGAGTGAATTCACTATGGCACAGTGAATTCCAATTCCTGTTAAAAGCCTCCCATCCGAAATGCTGCAGCTTTCCCACCAGAGCCAGTATCAGAGAGGTTTGCATGCCCAGAGATCATCTGCAGCTTTAAAATTTGGGAAGGCAAACTCAGTCTTCATTAGACTTGAACTCAGCCTCTCCCTTCTATTATTCTCTATTTATTAATCATCTGCACGTATATTTAAACATCACCAACTGGAGAAGTGGAGCATAATGAGGATGCTCTTTCCCAGATGGCTAAGGATAAACACAACAGCAGTTTTGATCCACAGCATAAACAGCTGGATAAACCAGCACATGGCAGTTGTGAGTTTGGCTCCATTCCCAAAAAAACAAAGCAAAAAAATTCCGCTAAATCCAGAGAAAGTAGCACCTTTGCTCCAAAAGACAGGAATAGTTTACATGCTCATTCCCCTCCTGCCTGCTGCTCCAGAGACACTCCTGGGAGATTCAGGCAAGCTGCATATACTCGTCTCTCTGGAATAAATTCTGATACATTCATAAATATGAAAAACCAACAATACTGATTAAAAGGAACTTCTGTCTGCTGCGTCACAGGCAGCAGGGCTGTAGATACACTGAAATAAGCAGTAGTAGCTCAGCATTTAATTTCAGACCCAAGTCAGATGTGGGTGCCCCTGATGTCTGCTTGTCTCCCCAAAAGGGATCTCATTCCAATCACTTATCCAAAGTGCGCTCTGTATTTCAAACCCTGAAACATTTTTCATATAAAGAAACTGCCTGCATACTTAGACACATATTACAGGCAGTCATGGCTCAGGACAAGCTGTGGCTTAGATAATTCTTGTCCTTTTGCACTGACACCAGACAAATCCTTAAGGGTGCTACAGCCATATCCATGCCCACAGTTTCAATGAGCTTATTGGAATTACACCTTCCACCTGCATTTAGGCTCCTCTCTCTCACCTTCCCTTTTAATCTCTATCCTCTGTTGTATAATTATAATTTCAGTAAAGCCAACAACTATTCTCATTTCCATTGTAATACTTCCACTGCAGAGATGACCTCTGGTTTTTATTTTATTTTTCTTAATCACATCTCCTGCTGCATTCAAAGCCAACGCCTCATAACTAACTGTAGCAGGGTGTGACTTGGTATCTGGGCCCTGCTGACCTTAAAAAATTTTCTTAATCTGCCTGGTTGATGTTGTAAACTGAAATCCCACAAGCATAAAAATTGCTTGGCGAAGCAATGCATCCAGCCAGGCAGGCTCCATTTTCTTGGAGAGTGTTGCTGGTCACAGCTGGACATCTTGGCTGCAGAATGATCCTTTCCTGGCTGGAAAATCTTATACATGTTTCCTAAAATCAGGGAAGTGCTGAAGGGCAAGAGGACCTCCTCAATGCTCTCCTTTGACATTCAATGGCTTCATCAAGCTGACTTGATTTCCAAAGAGTTCCTCTAGTGTTGCTTCTAGTGCAGGCATGGGAAGAGACACCTGGGATGAAACTGCATATATTATAACACTATATTATAATTTAGTGTTTTACTAAATCAAGCAAAGGAAGGACACGAGACCTCACCCTTGGACACACAGGTATATAAATACACCAAAAGAAACCAAGTTATAGCCTGCTCTGGAAAAAGAGATCAAGTTGGAAGCTTGAAGAGGGATTACTCTTTAACAAGGAAGTTTTGTTAAACTGTGCTTTTTGGCACCGATACGCTAAACAATATCATTTTGCAAATGTAAAAATTCCCTGGCGAGGAGCACAGCTTCATGTGAACTCCTGCCCAGATCATCCCTGGGGAAAGAAGAACAGCAAACTCCCGTGTCTCCATCCCCTCATGGCTTAGATGTGAAGACATGACCAGAAACATCGACAGCCCAGTAGCACGGCTCCAGCACAAGCAACGCCGGCTCCCCCACCAGCCATGGGGGTTAAAGAACCCTTCAAAGACTTTTTGGGCTCAGTCCTGTCACAAGGACACACATGTGGCTACAGGATGGGGGGAGCCGTCACCACCCCATGTTTTGGGTGTGTGGTGGGTTTCCAAGGCTGCTGTCTGGGCTCGCTGCTGGGGGCTCTGAGGGAGCCAGCAGAGCAAGACAGGACCCTCTGCCCTGTTCAAACAGCACAGGGGGGTGTGGGCAGAGGTCACTTTGCAGCAGACACACTGGGAAGCAGTGGGTTGGAGAAGAACAATCTCCAGTACTTGGAGCTGCCTCTACAAGCCTGCAATTTCACGCAGCTCCCCTCGTATTCCGCCTATATCAGTGGAGCCTTTTACACGTCACACAGAAAAAACCACCTACAGAAGTGAAGTGAAAACACTGCCCAAGTACAAGGCCTTGCAAAAACACAACCACTTTGGATTTCTGGAGTTAGCCCTGGGGGCTGAAAAATTCCCATTCTGAGACCACCAAACTCAAGACACGTGAGCCAAAGCTCCCAAAGGGAGTTTCCACTATCGAGGAGAAGGAGAGATTTACTGCCTCAGTGCCAGCAGAGATCTCCTTCTGCCTCCAGCCTTTGGTCTTTTGCCCACCAGTCTAATAAGCAACAGCTTAAAAGAGCACATTCTGACATGAAACACCACACCATGTTCCCCCCACCAAAAAAATCAGATGCAAAAAAACCTACTTTTCTGGGCTTAACTTTGTCTTGTAAGTCGTACTGGCCGATTCCTTTGTAACTTATTCCAAGCCACCACGGGATTCCTTGTTTATCCTGAAAAATGGATGTCTACGTCAACCAAGAGCTACTTAAGAATTAGGCAATTCCAAGATTACAGCCCTTTTCACTCTGTGACAAGTACAAGTAGGTACAGAACAAAGATTTTCTGGCAAACAAATTGAGGTGAAGTGGATTGCTGGGGTGAACATGGAAACTTTCTCCCTCTGCCTTCTGAGGCAGAGACACAAAACTAGGTGGTGGCTGTGCAACGTGGACAGAAAAGCAACAGTGCTACTGAAACAACGGGGTGTCACTGGCTGGAGGAGTGGCTGTGAAAGGGAAGGACAGGGGACAGAAAAAAACTGTGGCCAGTGACTGCATCCACTAAATTCAGGCATGGACAGCCACAGGAGGAAAGAACAGCATAAGACATCAGCTTCTCAGGTACCACAGTCATGGCCATGACTCAAAAGTAAGGAGACATCATCTCTGCTGAGCTCTTCGGCACAAAACATTTTGGCCCCGGCTCTGCTCTACAAATGGGAATAAATGGTGTATTTCCATCACTCTCCAAAAGTATTTCTCAGCATTTCCCCACTCCAAGCACACACCACTAATCACTTGTCACATAGGAGGAGTCTTTTCCACATTTTATTTTTCTAATCTTGATTAATGTCTCTGGGGAAACTATTAGCTGCTTCGGGTCTAGAAGTGATATCCAGTTTAATGAAGATGATAGGAATTTAGCTCCTGACAGGATTACATAAGGTTTTACACAGATTCCTTTCTGCTCTCTGGAAACAATTTTCGATGTATATTGAATGGGGAAAAATTACAGAGGTTGAAAAATGTGGGGTTTCATACTGATAGAGGGGCACTGAATCATCCAACTGCTCCTTTAGGAATGCAATCCCACTTAATAAGCTCAGCAATCCCATTATCTATAGGCAGTTACTGACCTTTACTCCATAGTAATGAACTCCGTATGTTGGCAAAGCTTCTACCACTTTCATGTACCTGCAGACAGATTTATAGCATATCAGATGATTTTCTCTGGAGGGAATAATATCTATTAACATATTTTTTTCACACATACATCCAGGACACGTCATTTATCATTTGCATATTTTGAAGGCCTTAATAATTGAAGGTCCATGTTTTCAGAAAAAATTTGGCATGTTGGCTTGGGGAAAGATGGTATTTTGGCCTAGCTAAAGCAAAAGGAAAATCTCTCATACAACAGAACATTGAATCTCTTATCAGAAGATCACAGAACTGAAAGCAAAAATTCTGGACTGGATATGTGAGCCTTTTGGGAAATGTTGGCCGTAAAGACCTGCCTATAATTATTCCATTATGGAGCTCTGGTTACAAAGGATAGGTTCCAAATAAATGTGTTTATGCCGTTGTACAACTGTTTCATGAGGCAGTTCAGAAAACCACTGAACAGACCATTTTTCCCTTGCTCCTACTGAAAAAAAGACCACGGATTATTGAGACAGATTTACAGGCATTGAGGTACGTGAGAAAAAACTGCAAGCAGCCTGCACCATGAAGCCATGGGCATCATCTCAAACATCTCATAACACATCCTACTGCATTTGCTTGTAGAAAAAACAGTAAATATTCATGGTAAAAGAAAAATACAATTCCACAGTGTGCAGCTTGGAAGACCTTGATGTTTTGAAAGCCAAATTCTGAACATTTTAGAATTTCTTACAGGACTCAGGGTAATACTTGCCCTTAAGAGTTTGGAGTGAAAATTAATTGATGGCAAGCAAGGTATGGAGAAGAGTCTTCCAATAAAGTAAGATCCAAACAATTCCTTTTGTATTTGAGGTACCCAAATGACTACACAAATGCTGAACTGCAAAGCCTGAGAAATGTGAAACTTCAAATAATTCCACTTTGCAATGTAACTCAGTAAAAAGAGAATCTGACAGATACAAATGACATCGTTTGCAGGCAATAACGACCCAAACAGCCTGCCTTGCCACTTCTCAACAAAAAAAGAACAGGAGAAAAGTAAAAATATCATCTCCACAAATTAACAAGTGTCATACTCACTGAACAATGGCTTGTCCTCTGGTCAGACCTTTAATTTGTGTATAATGCTCAATTACTCTGTCCTCACTGCAAAACAAGCACAAAACCCAATTTAGAGGCTCAGTGTCTTTGCTCATGTGTGACGGCATCTGTCGAAGCTCAGCCACCTGCTCAGCATGCAGAGCAGGGTCCTTCTGCATGTTTCTTGCTCTAGTTTACATTCTGGTTCCTGCTGATTTCTTTCCCACCCTTCATTAAGCAGCGTGGAGCTGCCTGGCTGGTCCCCACCATCGCATCCTGCCTTCCAGACTAATTAACGAATCGTTTCGGATCAGCCTGTTCTGCTGCAGATGCTGCTGCAGAATAATGGTGCTAATTGTATAAATTCATCTTAACGTTCTAAAGGACCCAAACTTCAAAGGCTGGTTAATGCTCCATATCTAAGACAGAAGAAGTTTAACCAGAGCTGTTTTCATTCCAGTGGATTTTTTTCCCCTGACATTTCCTAGGTGAAAAAAATTACACATTTGTCAGCAATGACCTTTTTGCATTTTTCACTGTTACATATTTCAACATTTTGTTTTGAAGGAATGTGAAATAAAATATGCATTTATGTGTCAGACACTTGAAAGCAAAGAAAAACCCAGCAGATTTCATTCTGAGACAAATAAATAATAAGCAGGCATGGTATACTTGAAAATCCATCACGTACACATCAAGCCTAAAAAGCCAAAACAAATGAGGGAGTTGAATTTGCACAAAGGGCATCAATTCTAAGGAAACAATATCACTGATTCATCCTAAATGCTGTGCTCCTCTGTAGCAAATTCAAGCCCCAGAACTGGAATTGCCTTTCTCTTTCCAGCCTTTCTAGATTATTTTCTTCCCTTGTCCTGTCGAGAGGAGCTGGGTGGGCAGCTGGCAGCCAGCAAAGGTCACCCAACCACAAAGGCTCCACTGTGTGACAGATGAAGACAGAGGTGCTCTCTGCAAACCCAGGCTTGGCTGGTGTTCAGATTCCAGCTCCTTCTATTGCAGGGTCCCCACATATTCTCATCCAGCAGTTTCTGACGCAGCAATTTAATTTGAGCAAACTTTCAAGGAGGAATTTGCATCAGATCTTGCATAATTTATAACCTTCTAAAAACTGGAAATGCTTGAACATGAGCAATTAACTCCACGTCCTGGGCTGAAAACTTTCAGAAGACTTTGCAAACTGCTTAAAAATGATCTTGTTGTTATCATTCCTAGCAATGATTTACATTTTAAATTAAACAGCTCACCAGTAAGCAAGTGATGGATGCTCCTGAAGCGTCTTGGTGGGAAAGACGGGCAGCGTCTTCAAGTCTTTTCTAGTGTTCTCATCACTGAAAAACCAAAATTGGCCCAGAGTCAGTGCTAGTGAATCAGAGATGGACTCATCAGTTTGGGCAGAAGGAAGGGCTGTATTTGCTACCCAAGAACGTGGCGTGTTGCCCCATATCAGGCTGTCATAGCAACGTAACTCTAGAGGCCCTCTCACATGACAGTGATGGATATGGTGTCATGCGGGCTCATTATGCACACACGTGATGCTCAGGCCACCACCGTATCAATATTTATTTTGCACACCCTCACTCTATTTGCCGAGTGCAGAACGAGCCCTGCAACAGCTGCAGAAGGAAAGCCTCTGCCCAAAAGCAAGGCTTGTAGTACTACGTTTTGCTCTATCTTTACCCAAAGCCCTTCCTCTAGACAATACTTTTCATGAGGCAGCATGGTATTTGTTAAATCACCGAGTTTAATGATCATCTGATTCAAAACAAAAGGTTTCAGTTCATATGCTTTCTAATATTTTCAGTGCCAATAGTTCTCCTGGACTGCCCATTGTATAGAAAGTTCAAATATTCTGGACTCTAGGCCCAACTTGGAATGAAACACAGGGGGCTTGAAGTATGTGAATGCAATCTGTCATGACAAAAACCCAGCAGAATATTTAAAAATGCATTTACAGGCATCAGTAAAGTGGTTAATACTTTCTCCTCACACGGTCCATTAATTAATCAGCTGAAACCTGCACACCCCATTTCGGCAGGATTTCTGCATGCCTTTGCAGCAGCTCCAGCAAGCACCAACACGACTTTTCTATGCAAAGAATGCATCAGTCACGTCCATCAGCATCTGCCTCAACTTTGTCCAGGCTTTCCTTGAAGGTGTTTTTCAGCTCCCAACCTCTGTTTTCATCAGATTGAACTATTAGAGTTTTCATCAGAGCTATGCCCCCTGCCTGCCCCCACTTCTTCCATCAAATTCCACACCCTGTGCATCCCTAGAGCAGATCCATGGGTACTGTGGATGGAGCTCCGCATCGAGGACACAGCAATCCCCCCTGCCACGATCCCGTCTCACAGATGCCACACGGAAAGCTCAGGAGATGAAAGGTTTTTTTGTTCCTCCGGAGCACGGGCTAATCGCTGTGCAGGGCCCTTCCCCAGCCCTGACAATGAGCCTCAGCCCCGAGTGAGGGGACCACCTCTGGGGACGAGGAAACAGTTCAATCAGCAGCCTATTTATTCTTCAGCGTCTTTGATGAAGCTGCCAAGAAGGGGTCAATTAGCGCCGAGGAGCGCTGGTTGCTGCACTCTTCTGCCAGGAATATCCATTTTTCTTTGCAAGCTGGCCAGCACCCAAGTGCCACAAACTGGGACAGCTAGGTAGAAAATCAGGATCTCTCCTTCCAGTGCTCAAATACAGCCAACGCTCACAAAAGCTGGGTTTTATTCACCCCTTCACAAGCCCATTTTGATGGGATCAAAAGGCTGCAGGACATCTCAGCTTGCAGAGAGAAGGTAGATTACCAGGGGTTTGTAGGGTCACATGGAAATACAGACAGAGCATGCTCTCCCAAGGCCTCAGAAACCAGAGCAAACAATTTAAAAAATGCCCCAAAACCAAAAAAACGAGCCCTGAGCAACCTGGCCTGAACTCCCTCTTGGAGCTGGAGGTTTGGCCAGATGACCTCCTAAGGTCCTGTGCAAGTTCAGTCATAGACCCACAGGATAATTGATTATCAAAACACAGTTTTCCTCCTATTTTACAACCTGACTCATCACTGCAATGGCTGCTCTAGCAGGCAGAGTTGGCAGGGAAACACAGCGAAGGAGGAGAGGTTTAGGAAGGAAGTAGTAACAAAATAGCTCATTTTTACCAAACAAAAGGGCTGTTTCCGTAACTGTAGATTCTCAGCCCCACAGTATTCATAATCAGAGGTTTAATGGGTGGTCATTAAACCCCTGTTTAGAAACCTGGTTGTGAGGGCTGAGGCGATAAGGGGGCTGTGGCCGGGAGGCCGGGCCGGGGCTCCGGCAGAGGCAGCCAGGCCCGGGACAGCTGGCACCCCAGCTGTCACCACTACACACGGCTGGAGAGGTCCCAAACACTCCCTCACCAATCATTACGGGTCCAGGAGCCTCCTCATCACCAAGAGTCTGCAGAAATGCCACAAATCCTGGCAGCTGCATCTGCCGTGCTCTGAAATGCCACCTCTTGCAACACTCGTGGCCTCCCATAGTGCTACTTGCCTTCCTGTTTGGTTTTTGGGCCCCTCACCTCTCTAGATCTGGCTGAGCAGCAACTTTATCCTCATCAATGCCAAAACAAGGGTGCTAGTTAAGCTCGAGCAATGAGTAGCAGCTCATCAATGGGAAAATGTCTACCACTGAATTTAAATTTTGAGGGCCAGCCAGCAAACCCGCCTCCAAGCAGGGCCTGTGGGCTCTGAGCTGGGACACACAGTGATCAAAGGGCTGTCACCACATCTGTGCCATGACAGGGGGCACGTCCCTGCAGCACTGACCCAGAACCACAGCCCTGCTGCAGACTGCCAGCAGGCAGAGGCCACGGAGCTGTGACAACTTACAGCAGGGCTGGGCCTTCTCTCTTCTTCTGCCAACCTACAAACCCATCCAATTTCTTGCAATAGCAGAGAATACACTGATTTTATGAGGTAAGATTGGCCCCTGGGACTTGTCTTCCTGAAGGGACCCAACCTCACACCTTGAGGTTCAGACACACCATCTAATCCCATCCGCATGCACTGGGAGAAGTCCATCAAAATGGACTTATAAGGCCTGAAACTCTCTGAGAAGCAACATGAGGATTTTTTTCCCCGCTCTGCATAATTTTAAGATCAAGCATGAAACAATCCTAGAAAAATGTAAAAGACCTGGGAGAAACAGGGCACAGCTCCTTGCGTGCTGGATGCCTTCAGACAGTGCAGGCTGGCACGCAGCAGCCTGGATCTGCTGACTGCACGCCCCAGGATTACCATTTGGGATGATTCACGGCTTCAGGGATAATAAAAGCCTCAAACGGTCCTCCCCCTCCTTCCACAGAGTCCATTATCACTTCATCTGCACCAAGCAAATCTCCCCTTGACCTTCAGGATCACTTTCCCAAGCCCTCTGAGAGCCAGCGTTCCCCAGAGGTGACAACTCCAGATAGCAGGAGCAGCGGTTTGAATTATGACCTGTTCCTGTTTGGTTTCACAACGACCACGAGATGATACAGCAATCCCAGGGCAGACAGCCCCGGCTCCAGAGGTCCCACCATGCACACTATCTGCCAGCCAAACACCCAGTGTTGTATCTGGCACGTCCATGGTGGGTTCCCACCAGGAGGAGGACACGGCTGTTGGGACGGGGAGGCCCAACTTGCATTTAATCTGACCTCTGCTACAGAGGGGATTTCTGGACTGGTGGGTTTTGGCACAATTTCAGTACATAAACTTAAACCGCTCAGAGTCAATGGGGCTGAACATTTTTTGGCAAAAGGTTTGTTTATTCCCCAGGAGGAGAATATAGGAAACTCTCATCTCAAAGTATTTTTCCACTATGGAGAAGAATTCAACAAAAGCAGCAGACCCTTTCCTTCCTATTCCACCCTCTAAACAGGAGTTTTCTCTCTGTCAGATACAAAGAACTTGAATCAATCTGGGCAACGCAAATGGAAATAATGAAAATCTGCATCAGAGCCTACTCACACCGAACCTCAACTTGCACTCCTGGTGCTGCCCATAATTAATTCTCTGTCCCAACATGATCAAACGTTGGGCAAGATGCTGTCCCCAGCACGCCCTGCTCGTCAGTGCCAGCTCTATGGAGAGGGAAGGCAGCTTGACTCTAAAATAATCAAGAACAATATTTAATCATGTACCAGACTATCAATACGACTGCCCCCTTGAAACTATCTAGCAGCAAAACAGGACCAATGTCATGAGCTTCCTACAACCTGCTGGTGTTACAGTGAAATTTTAGGCATCTTGCTAAAACCCCCACCAGAAATCCATGAAGGAACCAAGCCAGACTATCGTGGCACGCTCTGCCTACAGCACATTACTGAAAATTTAAAAAGAGTTACATATTTATGCCCCCAGAAAGTACATCTTGACAGCTTCTAATGGAATGATACAACACTCCCTGCCAGGCAAAGATTTACAGAACTGTGCTAATTAGGACCATTTGTCAATGGGTGCCCTGGCATTTCCCTGCACCCACTGTCAAAAACCAGATTATGCCCGTTGCTAACGCAGGTAAGAGCTCAGATGGAGTAAGATGTGGTTAATGAGATTAACAAAACATGAAGAGCAAGTGACACACCCAGCAGCAAAAGCAATATATTTGACTACAGCATAGAAGCTTATCAGCCCACAGATTCTTTGTAAATATTAACAACTCAAAGAGGACAGGACTTCAGACAACTCTTAACTGACTAAAGCAAGGGCAGGTGTGTCTGTCTCTGCTGAATTATGTTGATAACATGTTATAAGGTACAAATTTATCACCAGGGAAAGTGCTTTGTATAGCAATTTTCCTCTATTTTCAGAGCCTCTTGACCTCACACAAATACTCTCTCTTGTATTGCCACAGGATCATTGAATAAATCACTTCTGGGTCCTTCTGAATGTCATTATCTGCTGTTCAGTTAATTCTTGAAATGAATTTTAGGCATAGCACAGGTAGAATTTAGAGTGGCCTTGCCTTTAGAAAATGTCAACCAGCCTCTCAAAATTAACCTGAAAGTTATTTCATGGACACCTAAATATCAGCAAATTTAAGAATTACATAGGAGAAACAGGGAAATGTGGAGCTGCACAGTTAAAGTGCTACTACCCTACATCATGAGGATGCTTCAAAACATTTCCATGAGGATTTGTCACCTCATTCTCTTCAGGATATTTAGAGCTAGCAAAAGAAATACTCTGAAACAGCACACAGTTACAGCAGATACTTGAAAGCTTGACAGTCAAGGGCTTCAGAGGGTCAGATTATTCAGCTGATGTCAGTAATAGCCCTAGTTCTTTAGAAGGACCACCAAATTCCTTTGCACCAAATTGTACAAGAACATCCTGATCTGCTGCCCACACCCTAGACTGGTCCTAAAGTGACTTTCTGAAGTGACCAGACTCAGGCACACATCACTAAGGTCTCCAGGGTGCTCCCATTCCTTACACTCGCAGATGAGAACCAGCAACATGGACCATCCCACTGCAGCTGGGACCATCCCACTGTTGCTTCAGCAACAGGTGCCTGCTCTGCAGGCTTTGGGTTTGTTGTAAAATAAATGGAAGGGCAGAGCATGGCAACCTCAGGCTCCCAGGGAGGCCACTGTGCCCTTCGAGGTACCATGAAAAACAGGTGCAAGGAGCAAGTAGTGAGGCAGTGGAGGGGGAAAAATGAGCAGGGTTAAAAGTGCAGGAGGAGAAAGGGAAGAAGGAAGAGAGAGCAGGGGAGGTACAGGGAGAGACGATGGATTTAGCAGCTTTTGAGTATGCCAGAGCAGCAGGATCTTGGCAGCAGGATTTTGAATGTGCTCTCTGACAAATCTTCTTTTGTGGCAAATGCCAGACGTTTCCCATCATTTCCCAGCCTTTCAGTTTATGGTCTGCTGGCACACTCAAGAAAGCTATTTGTCTATTGAAGGGAACCCAGGATGTGGAGAGGCCATGAAGAAGGGGCTCCCGTTGGTACAGGACCGGCAGAGCCCGACCTTCCCTGCAGGCAGTGGGAGCTTTGCCGGGGGAAGGGCTGCAGAGGCTGCCACTTGACCACCAGATAGCAGCCTCCTGTTCAGAGAGGTATTTGAAGGGGCATTTAAGAGCCTTCCACCCCCAATCTGTGAAAAGGACCCTGATAAGCAGTGCAGATGGCTTTTTCAATCCCAGCTTGTTGGACATTTAGGCTGTGGCTATGCTGTGGTTTCCCACCTTGTGCAGCCTTTAGTTTCACAGCTCAAGGGGGACCTGCACCAAACGCAAAGTGGGGCTGGGACTGGATGACCATTCCCCACACTTGGACCAGAGCCTCAGCCTCCCAGGCCTGACCAGCTCCAGCTCTGCTCCCTGAGCCCAATTTCTCTGCTGCCCGAGCACTGCCCGACCCCTGGGCAGAGAAGCAGCACCCACTGATCTGCTGGGGATTGGTGACCCCACACATTGGCTTTGCAAAGCTGGGCCAAGAATACCAAAATGCAACATTTCTCCAGTCAGCTGTATGCATACACCTCTCCATATGAGGTGATGGTGAGCAGACAAACGGGAACACGAGCTGCTCCAGAGCCACCCTGACAGACGAGGCACTGTTACAACTTCCACTCTGCAGGCAAGGGACGGTGTGCCAAGGAAGCAGCTCTTCGTGGCTAGAGAAAATCTGCAACTGGAGCTGCCCTAAATCCTCAGGGTTTAGGAATTTAAATCCTAAACTCTTTTACAGCTCTTGGTGTGAAAAATGAGTATTCCAAACACAGACCCTTTTGGTCCTTGGACCTACTACCTACAATGGGTGATGGATCCCATCCCACAGACCTGGTATGACAGATCCATGTTTAAAAAGCTGCTTGGTCATACCCACAGCACATGTTAGCAGTGCTCCCCTAACAGAACAGACAAAACCAGAATGGCTCTGCTTTACCTGGGGATTTACTGCCAAGCAAAGATGGATATTCAGAGTTGATACAGCGCTTGAAGGATCCCAAGCCCTTCCTCACAACAACAGACTGTTATTTCTAACATTCATACTTTCTTCCTGTTCACACAAAAGTCAGCTTAGCCATATTAGTTGTGGGTTTTTAGCATGTCTGAGTACAGTAGCAAAGTTTAAAGCTTGTTATCACAGCCAGGCTGATACAGAGATACATGGAACCACAAGAAAAATAAAGTGTCCAAATAATGATAAAGACCTGACAAATCTGCAAAAGCAAAAATCTGAGGCTGAAAAGCTGTCATTCCATTTCCTCAAAGCACAAAATACACCTCATATGATAGATCTCAGCCACCGTGGGAAGGAAAAGCAGAAGATTTGCTTTTGCTTTTCTAGAGTGAGGATGTTGTTAGGAACCAGACCAGAGCCCAAACTCCTGCTCATAGCTGAGGCTGCAAGACTGGAAAAACTCCCTGTAGACCTGACAAAGTTTTTCAGACATTCAACAAAAAGGAGGTGAATACATTATAATGCAAAACCCATGAAATGTGATTTTTACAATAGGAAAAGGCCATGTGTTTTAACACTGAACCTGTACTTAAGGGAATTTCTAGCGACAAGGGGAAAGCATCTTTTACATCTATGGCTGTGGATGTCATGTTGCCACTCCAAGCCTGACAGCTGTGACCGCTTCTCCCCTGCATGGGAGACAACTTGGGGGATGATGAATTTCCTGGCCCTATGCTTGCCTTGTCTCTCATCTGTTTTGGATGCAGAGCATACACAAAAGGCCTCTCTAGGTGGCTGGGTTGTACCCACTCTAGTAATGTCTCTGAGTTAAAAGTAATTTTTAGAAAAGAAATACCAAAGAAAAGAAAGTACCGTGGAGGGACAATTAAAGAGGACAAAACACAACCCCTTTTCTGCCCCTCTGGAAACTGTACAAACATCATGCATATGAAATCTAAACCTTACTATTCCTTACCAAACTGCCATAATTATGTGTGAATATTAACAGTTACATTATATATACAAGGAGTAAATCCCATGAGATCAGGTTATTAAATTACTGCAAACATCCTTTTTTTTCCTCTCTTCTTGTAATCCTTTTTGCTCATTTCCACCCACAGTGCTTCCACCTAATTAATCTGCTACATAATAAGCATTCTATACAAAATCCTTGAGAGCCCTTACAGAACTCCTTTAAAATGGGAAATTGTAAAAACCCATTACAATTACATCATTGCAGACTGTGTATGCTTTGGTCTGCCATGAATTGGATGAATCTACAAGTAGTGCCAGTGGAAAAAGCCCTGTTGCTGTGAAAAGTCTATCCAAAAAATGGTGTCTTAAGTATTTTTTTTTGTATTTGCACCTGGTTTACATGAAAAATAAAACACCAGGAGAAAACAACATTTTCTTCTCAACTGCTGCCTCAGTGCTGAGGGAGATGGAGCTCAGCAGTTCCCTGCCTGGCTCCCCTCTGCTTGCTGCCTTTCCTCAGCTCCTGCTCCTCATGGCAAACCTGCAGGGACTCACAAAGGAAAGAAAAAAATTCACCCTACTAGAGAAAAATCACTGTAGTCTTCAACCAGCTTTCTTTGAAGAGGATATAAAATTCAATTAAGGTCTTGGGAAAGTGGGTATCTGATACCTGTCAGTAGGAGAATCATCATCCTTGTATAAAACATGACTTTCCCTAAACTTGCTTATTTACTACCTTGGTTCATGAGATGTTCCCAAATCAAGTGAAATAAATAATCGACTTCCTCAACTAATAGGCTCTGAGTAAGTAGATTTTTGCTCATCTTGTCCTAAATTAGCTGATTATTGAAAAAGAGGGAGCTGAGGAAAGCACACAGCTGGGTTTGACATGACAGAGTTAATGGGTCAGAGCCAGTGCCTCACCAGGTATTTAAAGAAAAAGTGCTGGGAGTCACAGCTGAAAGGCAGAACACACAATGAGTCACTTGGCAAACAAGGGCAGAGGAGCACAAGGGGCACAAGGCAGCGCCAGTGCTGAGCACTGATTTACAGCCAGGCAGACACAGCCCACGGGGAGCTGGGGGCAGCCTGGAAAAAGGCTGAGGGTATCAGTGCAAAGAACATCAGAACCTGAGCTGTGGTGCTGGTATGACAGGCACCAGATGGATGTTCTGAGAGCAAATCCTCTGGTGACCCACCAGCTCTTTTGTATCACTCACTGACACAGGTGTGAGGGAATACTTGGGGCTGAAAGAGGATCCAGACTGGGCTCTGGTCTTTGGCTGCCACATGGGAAGTCCACTTATGACTCATCCCTGAACTTGTCTTCCTGCTCCAACCCCAGTCCTGGACGTGGCCACAACTGGAGTTTTGGTCACGTGAACCTGGCAAAATTCCCAAAATCAGGCTGGACAAGGCATCTCCAACAGACCTCAGGTGTGTCCTGTTCCTGAAGGTACCTTAATTTTGAGCAGTAGAGTGAGCAAGTACTTTGCTAGCAGACAGTTATTAACTTCTTTCCAACAGCTATTTTCTAGCACTGCCCACGTTATCTTTCCCACATTCTTTACTGCCAAGAGATCTTCCAGTTTGCCTGGCAAAATATTCAGCTTCCCAAGGAAACATTACCCAAAAATCTCACACTGAGTACTCACTCTTAATTAGGAGCAAATTGTTAATACTACTTTCTGCACCTAGATCAAGAACTTCACTTTTTTTTCTCAGTAGAGTTTTAAGTTCAGGAGTTTCTGAACCAATTACTCCATAGCCTCAGTTGCAGGGCTACCTCTCACCCAAACCTTTTCCTTTCACAAACTGCCTTTATCACCCTCATAATGATAAACGCCGGTGCCTCGCACATGTCAGCTATCAGGAATTCATTATTTTGTCTGTGTTATGTTATACCAGCCGGGAGTTATCTTTGCAGCCCACAGGCCAGAACCAAAAACGAATGCGTCAGCTATTTAAAGAAAATAGAAGCCCTCCTCCAGCAATTTAATTAACTTTCAGGGAGCACGGCTGGGTTTCAGTCCTGGAAATGGTACTGGGGAAAATAAGGCCCAAGATTATCAGTCAGAAAATAAACTTCTTTTTTTTTTTTTTCCCCAAGTTACTTTCCTTATATAGTTCCTGTAGCTCATCTGATTTTAATAAACATTTTTTCCAATGCTAGGACAGCATTTAGGACTTCTCAGTTATGAACTGTCTCTCTCATCAAGCTACAATGGAAAATAGAAGTATATAGTATTGCACAGCATTCTTGAGGGCAAATGCTTAATCTGTAAACTAAATACAGCTGAATCATTTATTTCCCAAGGAGGCCAGACTTTATATGTTGCATATTTACAAGATGAATAATTAACAGACTGCCAAAACATTAAGTTTCTTTAAAATTTAAATAAAAATCCTAAAATAAACAAAATATGTACGTTTTTCCCCCAAAACTGAGCCATTCCAGAAGCTGCAATTTGAATCATATTCTCTTTCTAAAACCTTTGCATAGAGTTTAAAAACCAAGATTTTGTAAAACCAGGCTTGCAGATTTTTCTGTTTCATTTGCGAACAGCGGAGGAACACAATTAACTCACACAGAGTTTCAAAACTCCAATCAATGACTAATGCTTGCTTGGGGTTCCTATTGCAGGAACTGGGTGAAAAGTGCTGGGAACTCAGCTTAAACAGAGGAGCAGTCAACTGGAAGCCATGGATGAGTTGTGAAAAGCAAGCATGAGCCAGTGTTACATCCTTCCTCTTGAGCAAAGCGTGCTCAGAGCTGCAGAGGAAGGCAGAGGGGCAGGAATCTGCAGCATCCCAGCCTTCCTGGGGACAGCAGAGCTGCAGGACTGTCCAGAGGAACTGCTCTGCTCAGGGCAGCCCTGACACCATCCTGGGACAGGGGGAGAGGGATGGCTCACTGAGCATCCCCGTGACATCCTCTTCATCACACACAGCTGGGAGTTATCTTGGCTGGGATCACCAGTTGGGTAAACAGGAAAAGGAAATGGGTACATGGTGAGCTACACCGGCCATGGTCTGCTGCCACCTTTGTTCCTCATTCCTCCTGAGTCCCAAAGCCAGCCCAGGCTGCCTTTGGGAATCCAGAGTTGTCCAAACCAGGACATGCTGTGGCTGCAATTTTGAAGCATGTACTTAAGTTTTATGAAGATGTCTTCAAAACCAGGGTTCTCTCAAAGTGGGACTTGGGTGGTTCATCTTACATAAAACCTCTCCAAATAATAAGGCACAAACCAAATGATCTTTAAGGTCCCTTCCAACCCAAACCATTTTATGATTCCATGAAACCCCCGTCCCATAAGAGCCCAGCTCAGGACCTTGGGGTCCTACTGCAAAGCACCTGCAAGGGCCAAAGCCCAAAATCCCTGGTATTCCCATGCTGCCAGTGCTACCAGACTGCAAAGCCCCTCCAGAGTGACCTCTGTGGTGTAGAAATCAAGAATTTTTTACTCTCTCCAATCGCCCAAATGTCAGGTTTGCTCACTGAAAAGAAACAGATTTCCAAGGAATGTGCTCACCCACTCAGCATGGGGCAGGGGAGGGTGTTTCTCAGGGCGTTATCTGAGAATGTGAGCAGTGGGTTGGGAAAGAGGCTCCTGTAGAACCACAGGAGTCTGCTGTGTTCTGGCCCTGCTACGGAGCTGACGTCACTGGGAATGCTACACGGTGACCCCACCACAGGATGTGTCCCCATGGAAAAGCTGCCTATGGGATGTGTGTGAAAAATCAGGCAGGAAGAGATCCCCAGCTTTGCCTGGACTGGCCCAATCCTCACTTTCAGAGAGCTAATCTCCAGGACTTTAGGCAATTCCTGTATTTACCCACATTCATTCAGCACTAGTCCAGTACCAGAAAAATCAACCTGCATGTTCCCATGGAAGCAGGAGTGGTGCAAGAGCCACATTCCAGAAGGTGATTCAAAGCAGAATGGCCAAATGGCAGCGGGCAGAGAACACACTGAAGGCACTGCAAAGGGAGGCAAATCACACTGCACAGGAGCACTGCTGCAAGACAGGCTGTGCACCACAGCAAGCTGGGCAGCAGAGGCCAGTCCTTCAGTGTCATCGTTAAGATATGCTGGTAATTAAGCCATTGCTTTATCAGCACTGGCCCAAAGGACCACTTGTGATATGAGACATGGAATTCCTTCACTCCTGGTGTGCTCACTGGGCCTGGGACAGCTGGCCATGCTCATTTGCTGAGGGGGCATAACATATGCTCAGTTTAACAGAGGAAACAATTGCTGCAGCTATTCCCATGCAGCTCTTAAGGGAAGAGCTGCATTTGGAAATCACTCTTGTAGCACAATGCTCTTCCCTCCAATCTTCTTTAAATACTTCTGAAGGTAATCATGGGGAATCCACTCCTTTCAGTGTGTCCAGGGAACCATGGGAAACAACCACAGACACAGTTCTCGGGCTCGTGAAGCCATACTTACAAATCTATTTATGGCAAATGATAAGGAGGCTGTGTTAAGTTTAAACCACATTTTCACCACAAAGGGGGTGTTTAACCTTAACCCCTGATCTTGAGAATCAAGAAAAATGTGCCCCCAGTTGCTACAGCTTAACAAATTACTTACTGTGGAGTCAGCAGTGATTTTCTGGTTATATGTGCTTAACTGAGCTAAGCTTAGGGTGTCTCTGTGAGATCAGACAAGATAAGGGGTCTTCCTAGAGAAACATGCAGCACACTACAGGTATAAGCAACATACTGGGGATCACAAAGCAGGTCTACAGCATGAATGGGAACAGAAATGGTCTGCACAGCCAGCCCACCCAGTTGCTCAAAGACGTCTTTTTCTCCCTGCAGGTGTGACAGCATGCCAGCAAACAGGAGGAGGAGGTTTGATGGACTTCACAGAGCGTGTCCTTCAGCAGAGAATGGACAGGTCTTTGAAGGGAAGCAGTCTAGGGCACTGGCATTGGCACTTATGTGACAACTACCCCCTGAAGGGAAAGCATAGTCACTCTGGCAGTCAAACATGACTTGCTCTCTGCATTTGGGCAGACAGGTCTGCACTGAGCACTCTCCAAAGCTATTGTAAAAAAGCTAAAGCGTAAAACACACCTCTCTTCCCATATGGAAACTCAGCAAGTAGTAAAATATTAACATGACCAAAGCCAATCTTCTGAAACTCTATTTGCTTAGTGAGCTGTTTCTAATGGAAGGTCTTTTCCCCTGGCTCCAGCAGGTCCGAGTGTGACCCCACCTGCTCCCCACAATCAGAGCTGGGTAAAAAACACCTTCCAGGGGAAGCCCAACCTGACGATGCAGCTTTAAACAGCTCAAGCAGAGCAAGGGGGTCGCACATCAGCCACAACACAACTGTTGGGTCAAGTGTGGGGAGGGAGAGGCCCTGGGGCAGCTGCAGGAGAACACGGCTCATTGATCCCCGCAGCAGCTGATGGCCCCACGTCCCTGCACGTGCTGCCACTGCACGGGCAGGGCTGTGGGCAAGGTCACCCACATGGACCCAAACACATTTCTGCAGCAGCACAGGCAACAGTTTTCTTGGCAAAAGTTTGGCAGAGCACAGGCTTCTGGCACGGAAGTGTGGGAGCTTTCTCCCACTTCAGCACCCACATTTGGGAGGGGAGCAAAGCGTGGTGGCCTGAAACACTATTTTGACTCAGAGCTTGCCCACAAAAGGCATTACTCACTCTGCAGACTCAGATTTTATCCAGCCCAGCAGCACATTTCACTTTCTTTGGGCACTGCTCGCAGCTGGACTTCACCCCCATTTGTGATTGTTTGCAATACAATGCCAACACAGAAAAACACATCCATCAAACACACCAGTATTAGAAAGGAAAATGTTATTACCTGGAATAGTCCCCTTTAGCTTCCTACAATTGAAAAACAGTGACAGAATTAAAACATGATCTCTTCAAAAGCCCTCGATTTTCCCAGCATTGTTCACTTCCCCACTCCCACAGCTCTGCGGGCAGATCCTGACCCCCGCCACACTCCCTGCAAAACACGGAGCCTGCCTGCATGTGCTCAAGAGCTGAACTTGGCCCCTCATGCTCCCAGCTGTAGATAATCCACCTACAGCATAAATACAACTGCTTCCAAAACGGGGATGAATTTCACATTGCAAATCAAATGTCGCTTTTACTGCACGAGAAGTGAAATACAATTCTCCTTCCTCTCTCATCCAGGCAAAGGTTGGCTGTACAGTCAGGTCAGCAGTTGGGAGGAATTGTGCTCACTTGAGATGAAAACAACTGTTCAGGCAGATCAAGCTGCTGCAGCCTTGCAGGGGCACTTTGTCATTGACAGTGCAAGGTGGGGGGAAACCCCCAATATTTTAAAGGCACAATTTTATTTCATAGAAAGCTGCAAATAACTGGAGTTTAAGTCTCAGTACAACAAAACTAGATTAATGAGAAGGAAAACTGACACTGTATATTTCAACATAACAGAGGTATCAAAACCATATGCTCTGAAAAGAAGATTCACAGGCATAATATAGCTGATTTAGCTACAATATTTACACTTCTCTTCCCAGATCTCTGGAATGTATTTAAATTAGGGTAAGTGATAAATTGAATGGAAACCTGCCCAGATAAATGACTTCCCTTGATGAGGTTTTACTCTTTCAATTTAAAACTCCTCAAATAAATATTTGTCTTACTTGCCTATGAGAAAAATAACTCCTATATGTTCCAGCTTCCCCTCCACTCCCCAGAGTGAGAGTCTCCCCGCGGAGACCATCAACAACCCTGCGGGGGCTTGTCCGTGTGGAGTGGGGGAAACACCCCGGGAAGAGGAATGTGCTGAGCCAAACCGAGCCCGGAGGAGACACTCACCTGGAGCACCAGGGCGGCCAACTTGAAGACGGTCTCGCTGTCCACCTCGATCTGCCCCTGTGCCGGAGAGAGCAGAGCGTGAGCGGGCGCGTCCGGGACGGACGCGGGGAAGGAGGGGAGGGGGCACCGGGGAGGCGGTGCCGGCTCTCGCTGCCAGACCGGCGCTCCCCGCCCCGTGTCCCCCCGCTGGCACCGCGCACACCGCCACACGGCCCGTCCTCCCCACCCCGAGCCCTGCCCTCCGCCTGCTTTCTTTACAAATCTCGCTGTTGCTGCGTTTCGCGGGATGCTGCTCCGTGTGACTGAGCCCGGGCTCACCAGGACACGGTCCGGCGCACTGCCAGCCCTTGCCATGCGGCAACGAACGGATTTTAATGGCTCGAAGCACACACCCTCCTCAGGGCAAGGTTCACAGGTCACAGAATCAGAGACTGGTTTGGGTTGGAAGCACAGAGTGGTTTGTTTTGGGACCGTAACAGCCATCTGGTTCCAAGCTCCCTGCCCTGGGCAGGGACACCTTCCACCAGACCAGGTTACTCCAAGCCCTGTCTAACCTGACATTCAACACTTGCAGGGATGGGGCATGGCAGATACATGCTTGGATGGCACCCAGGAGCTCATATCAACTCAACAATTATCAGTATTTGACAAGATCTAAACCCCTGACTCAATCTAGAAGAAAAGGTATTTCCCAGCTCAATGCTCTCCAAAGCACAGGAGCTGAGCTTGAGTGCATCTATCCACTGGGATAGCCATGTCCCAGCCAAGAGAAAAACAAGAAGCTGCATCATCTCTTGGTAAAGAGTTTTATTGGTTATAATTTCAGGACCATTCCCTCTTTGTTGTGATGGTGGTACACAGCCTCTCAATGCTAAACCAGTCATATTGATTAATCACAAGGACAGCATAACTGAGTCCTTTGTCTTGCTCAGTCTGCATCCTACAGCCTTCAGTCCTTCCAAGTGCACAGGAGTTCTAGAGCAATGTTCAGAAAAACTGCACAGACCCCATGCCGGAAATCTCCTGTGTCTTGAGTCCACTCCAAAAGCAGCCCTGTCCTAACAGCACTGTGTACTCAGAAATTCCACAGATGCCAAAACATCAAAACTACACAAAGATCCCTTTTTTTTTTCCTTCTTACAAGCTTAAGTGCAAACTTTCAACCAGGAAAACCCCTGGCCTTGGTTCCACTCTGGGACCAGCAGTGACACTGGAAGAATTAAGGCAGTGCACTGCCAGTTGCAATCTTTACTTCTCCTGCATCCTGCAAACAGTGGATGAAGCACAAAACTGAGCCTATGCAGCAGCTCAGGAACACAGATTTCTCTTATTGACCTTCTGCAAATGGAGATAGCGGACATGATGCCTGCCTCCTGTCACTGAGATCCCAATACATCCTTAGTCTCCAGGATCTGTTGGCTGAATGAGGAGACAAAACAGACCAAAAGCTGAAATAATGCCAAAACCAGGGCAGCAGGAAGATCTACAGAATTACATACAGATACAGGGAAATGACATCTCAAAATATATTAGGGCACATCTGGAGCTGAGCTAATTTACTGCAGCTGCAGGTCTGGTCCACAGAGACTAAATTCAAAAGTGAACAAACAAATAATTCAATTTTCATGGAAAGGAAGTTTTTTTGCCAGCTTTGTCAATAAAACATTCCAGCAGCAGCACTCCCCCAGGCTTCTCTGACAGGCAGACCAAGAGGAATTTCCCCTTCCCAACAGGTGTGGCAACAGCTATGCAGGAGTAGCCTCCAAAGCATTCCCAGACATATTTTCATTAGAAGGAGAGGAGGGGTGCATCACAAGTTTAGAGAAAAAAAATAGCTTGAGGTTCATCCTTCCTTCAGATCTCTTTCATGTTGATGCTTAAGAAAAGGGGCAAGATTGCAGGCCAGAAGCTCTTCATGTAGGTGCCATTTTAAGGCACTTTGTTACTTCCAGGTTGGTATCAGGTTAGTCTTTGTCATGCACATCTGAGCTGGCTGGCTGAAAGCTTAAATTGCATCTGCCCAAGCAGCCTCTGAGGCCAGCTGTGGTGGTGAGAGGATTACGGGAGATCAGGTCACCCCATTGTCCTGCACCAACAGGCAGAGAACCCAGACATGAGAAAATGCCATCACAGAGAGCCTCAGCTCAGCAGGAAAGGTGAGATTTGGCTCAGCAAAGCTGTCCCTGGATCACAAAATCAGGGAAAACAGGGCCAGAAGGGACCTTAAAAGCTCATCAAGACCATCTCCCTGCCCCAAGGTGGAGTCAGCTACGTGCAGCTCATTGCCTTTTAAGCCTACGAGAAACTCAAGGAGATTTAAGTCTCTAAAGCCCTCTCGATTTATTGCTGGCTCCCAAATCAGCTCGGCAGCACTCTGTGAGCTGCTGCAGCAGCGTCTCTGCTGACCCACAGCAAGAGCTGCTGCTGGCCTTACAGGGATGTTTGAGACTTAATAGCCAAGCACCTCCTCACTTTTCATCTTCAAAGCACCTCACAGCCATTAACTAATTAGCAATAGTAATTACGAGGCTGCTCTTGTTTTTATTTACTTTTTCCTAGACACTGGCCTTAAGAAACTATGGTCACTTTACTGGCTGCTATGGCATGGCCACAAGTGTTAGCAGGGATCCCACAAACCACTTCATTTAGGGTTTTAGGAGAGCAAAGAGAGCACGAAGGGGGACTGGCTTCTCCAGGTGATGAAGTTTCATTGTTTGCTTCCAGAGTGAGGGATTTGCTGTGCCAGTGCCCTCAGCTTCAAACACATTTGCTTAGAAGATGTCAAGGAGTGACCAGGTGAGAGGGTCCTCCCTAACCTGACCTCTCGAAAATATTGCAGGTGTCTTGACCAAGCAAAGGGGACAAACAGGTCACCCCAGCAGCAGGGCTGCCACTGTGGCTCTCCAGCTGTTGCAAACCTCAGAACAGGGTAGACCAGCCCTAGCTATTATCCTGTATCACCACACAGCAACAGTGGCAGGAGAGTGGGGCCACTCTAAGCAAGGCTCAGGAAAAAAACAAAATAAACAACCAACCCAAAGAACAAACCACCCTTTAAAGGGACTAAAATCACAGAGAAAAAGATGCAAGGAAGTGAAGAGACTGCCCTGAAGACCTGCAGTAGCTAAGTAGCAGAGCAAGGATTTGGAGCAAAGAATGCCAAAGCCCAGCTCAGCCTGTATTTGACAGACTAATGCTCTCCAAGTGACAGTGTCTTGGACAATTCTCTCTGAGCCTGGAAGTATTTTTCATCATAATATAACATTATTTGCCATTTGGCTTCCCAATTGGCCATTGCTATAATGTAATCCAGCTCTGCCCTGGGCTGTCATGGAGTTTTGACAGCCCTTGGCTTGACACAAATGCAGGCAGTGATATGTGTTGCTCTGGAGTGCAGGACCATGACTCTCCCCACTCACTCAGGCAATATTTTGATTTTATAATTATCCTTCAGCCTGGAGGTTGGTAGATGGGGGTTTCTGTTTTAGTATTGCTTTATCAGCAAGGTCAGATTTCAAAAATAGATGAGGAAAATGACTTTAAGAAGATTAATTTGCAATGCCTGCCATCGCCAGGGTAATTCAAGCAGAGACTTCCGTGAGCAAGTGGGGGGCCCTGAGAGCCAGGGCAGCCAGTGCTCCCACAGCCACGTACTGAAGATGGAAGGTTCTTCTGGATTTATCCCAAGTGGGAACAGGGTCACCAGCACGAGGTTAAGTGGATGTATGTCATTCAGATAATGGAATCTGAGTCTTCTACATTTGAGATGTAAATGAGTTTAAACAGACTAGTGACTGCAGCTCTGGGGAGGGGATGAAACTGATATTTTTCAATTAGAGCTTGCACAGGGACCAATCATTTTAACCAGTGAGACTGATTCAGCCAAAAGACCACTGGCTTATCTAAACCCTGCACTTGGTCCGGTGGATTCAGGTGGTGGTTTTTGTCATCCTGATAAACATCAGAGTAATAAAAGGCTGCAGCAGGTGTCCAAACTGGTTGGTGATTACTGCAGAGCAGGAGTAGGTCACTATCTCAGCATCTGGTAAAGACAAAACTCAACCTTCAATGCCCATGGGCAGAATTTAGTCCCCAGTTCAGACAGCAGCTCGTCTTTTGCTGCACAGACATAGACTTAGAATGTGATAAAAATCACAAACTCGGTCATGAATGGAGCAGTGAACCCTCATTAGACACAGCAACAACACTAGAATTTATTGCCATAGAGATACAAGGCTGAAATCCTCATGAAAACTCAGATCAAGAGTGATGATAGTCAGATGAGCATTAACTGTGTTAAGCAAATCTTTAAGCTGTAAACTCAGATTAAAGCAGGTTTAAAAAAATAAGCTACACACAGGAACTGTCACGTTTAACTCTTTAGAGCCAGAGCAAGAAGTGAAAGCAAACCACACACCAGAGGTTAAAGGCTGACAACAAAATTTCACCTGAAGATTTGAGAATTGAGATACCACCACACCTGTTCCCTCAAACCAATACCTTAAAAATTTTTATGAGCCAAAGACACCCCCAAAAATGCACACACTATGATTGAATAGCCGCAAGACAGCCACACTATTGAATATAATTACCAGTGATTACCGAAACGTGTTTAAAAAAAAAGCTGAAAGAAGGGTGCAATTAGTCAGAGGGAAAGAAAGGACCCAAACATCTTCAAGATGTTCAAACCAAAGCAGGCAATTAGCTGGGTGTGGGCCCAGCACAAGTGAACGAAGCAGTGCCAGCACCCCCGTGCCCTTATCCAGCACGGTGGTGACTTCCCATCAGGGATGCAGTATCCCTGCTGTGTGTCCTGGCAGCCAGAGGATGGGCTGGCAGCTCCCAGCAGTGCAGAAAGCCTAGCAGCTTTTCAGTGTTTAAGGCTTTTTTTGGCAGGTTAGGGAGGGCAGTGGGTGTTGGCCACAACCTGTTACACCACACAAGCTGCGCAGGAGGAACTAGGTCAGGCAGATGCTGTCCCTCACCCTGTCGGAGTGGCTGTGCTGGGTAATTAATTACTGCACAGAGACAAACACTGGCAGCACATGGATAACCTCCAGCTTTAAACTGCCTGTCCCAATTACCAGCATTCACACCTACGTCTCAGCCCTGGTGGTGTCACCTGCTGTTCACGCTGCCCTGCAATGCACTGGAGGCACCATCCCACTCCCTTCTGCATCAGATCTGCCAAGCTTTGCTGAGCACCTTAACTGGGACTCACTTCCCAAGGACAGAAACTCTGAGCTGAGAAAAAGCACAGCAAAGCAAGTGTCTGCAACACCTCAGGGAGGTAAAGCAAAGCTACGAAAGCAGCATAATATGAGCTTTTTAAGGAGCAAATGGCAGTCTGTTCTTCAGAGGAGCACTTCAGATTTCCACTGGTGCTGCATTTCCCCCCCAGGGCCCTGCAGCCTGGGTGGCTCAGGAGGCCTCACATCTGCTTCACTGCATTTAGATGGTCCATGATGTCTTTCACCTCATGCATGGAATCCCACATACCACACAAGGAAACACAGCCTGAGACCAAACACAGCTCGGTGCATGTGCAGAGACCGACGCAGCTCTCTTCTGATCAGACCTGCTGCTTCCCACCTCAGGGGCTAAGGTCAACCCAGCCTGAAAATAAAAGCTGTTAGTGCCTCGTGGTGAGGAATAGCTTCAGGTTTCCCTGTTACACCCTTTATTTTGCTGTCTCTGCCAGCCACTCTCATCCATCTCCCTTTGCCTTTTGTGCCTCAGCCAACACTTAGATGAAACACCAGGGACAGGAACAGCTACTCTGAGACTCACAGTGCAACAGGAACGTTTACTGTCCCTTTTTTTTTTTCATTAATATAAGAGTAAAAGCAGAGAATGGGGGAAAGACATAAAGACTTCCCTGTTTTCAAGCCAGGGTACCTAGCAAGTGTCATTAGCCTTAACATATAATCACAGCCTTTCTCTTTCCTACCCCAGCATCATGGTGAGATACCCAATGCACACAACAACTGAACAGGCTGAGCTGTTGCAGCATCTTTGCTCTGTGGCCAGGAGATCAAAGGTGCAGGACTCTTCATGGCAATTAACCCAGTTGTTAGTCCTAGGAGGAGGTGATTACATCAAGAAATGTGAGGTACAAAACTCTGGCTGCAAATCAACTGAATCTTCATGTGCCATGGGCCAGCCCAGCTGGGACACAACTTGCACCTCCCCAAGAGCCTCACAGGTCCCTGGGGCACCATCACCCTTTACAGCAGGCAGCCTTGGATGGACCTCAGCACTCTCAGAGGAGGCCCTGGACTAAACCCACACCACAGCCAAGTCCCTCCCCAAGGCCACCAGCACAGAACCGTGTGAGGTCTCCTGGGGTAACGAGTGGGGGGCCGCATGGAGATCTGCCAGTTTACATCAGCGTGGGGTCCTGCCTCCTCCTCCTGTTGCATTTTGTTCACAGGCACAACATTGCTCCATCCTCCTCATCTGCTGACACGCTGCTGTGAAGGCTGGGCCAGGGGGTGGCTGCCATGGCAGAATCCACAGGAGAGAGCAGCCCTGGAGGAGCAAAAGGCCAAGTGGTCCTGCTGAACCTCAACCTGGGCTTTCCATGTGCTGTCTTTGGAAGCAGAACAGCCCATTCAGGCAATGGACAGAGGGTATTTGATAGCCTTGGCTAGGATCAGACTACACCATGTTACAAGGCTACATGGGAATGTTCCTCTCTCCCTTGAGATGAGGGAGAATTAGGAAATATCCATTATAAAACTTTCGAGAGCTCTCTGATATATGACCACTTTGCTCTTCATGAGCTGGAAACCAGCCAGACTTCATGCTCACACCAGGGGTCTGTTTCAACAGCTCTTCTTGGTAAGCACTGGTCTTCAGGCTGCCAAGTGCTCACAAGCATTGCTGTTCATGGAGCTATCACAGTTACAGACTCCTCTGAAAACTTACATTTCCTTTAACTTTTCTCTTTTTTTCTTCGTTTTTAAAAGCAATCCTTACAAGTCCTTGAAACAAATGGGAAATTAAATAAACCCCCCAACAGCCAGAGACACAGAGGAAAAGGGGAACAGAGCCAACTTGACCAAGATCTTCATTTACAGAACATATTTTAAGGCCTGGCAAAGACTCAACCTTATGGCTGCAGAGCTATATAGAGGTTAGCCCTAATGCATAATAAACTTGACAGTGCTTTGCTAGCCAAGTAGGGTGTTATTTTTCCAAACTTGGCTGCTTCAAAAGAAGAAAAGACTAATTTATCTTTCCAAATTTATCATCAGCATGTGCGTGACCAGTTCTGACCCACCTCTCTAAAAGTATCCCAGCTATGGTCATGGGCTGTGCAATAACACACTGAACACGTTACAGAGCTCCCTGTGCAAACACATCCATTCTGAGATACCCATTTCACCTGGAACCAAGCACCAGGCTTCCACTCTCTTAAATTCCAGCTGTATAGTAGGTTTCAGACAGCTGTAAATCTTAACCCAGCTTCTTGAAGTCAGTGACAGGAGAGAAAGCTTTTAAATTGAAGTTGTCACCACTGAAGGTTTTCAGGCAGCAATACTCAAAGCCTTGGAAAAGAGAGGCACATAAGAAAATGAGAGCCCAGATATACACAAAGCACTTCCAGCCTTTGCATTCCCCCAAAATACATGTGGATAAACAAGTTTTTAACCAAGTTACTGGGAGGCACTTCCACAGACCTGGATATATAATTATCACCAGCTCCCACCTCCTGCTCGGTGGTCCAAGCTGTTCCTGGCAATGGATGTGGCTTCTCCAAGCTCCAAAAGCGTGGATGTTGGAGAGCAGGAGCCAGGCAGCTGCTGGGACCACACAGGACTGACAGGGCCTGGAGACTGCAGCACCAAACCAGGGGGAAAATGGGCAGCTTGACATGAAAGGAGGGCAGGGTGAGAGCTCTGGCAGCATTTGCTGTCTCAGCTGGATGCCAAGGTTTGTGCAGTGAGGGGGCACTGGGCACTCTGCAACAGCAAAGGTTGTGTTCTGCTCACATGCACAGGAGGCTTCACAAAAGTAAAAATGAGGTCTCAGCCCTCTTGTGCTTCAGGCAGAGGGGTCTCCTCCGGCTCCCCAGCTGCTCACAGGCAGAGGAGACTGCACAGAGAGCAGCACAGGTCACAGAGGATGCACAAATCTGGCACGTGCCAGCAAAGGTCCCAGAGGCACAAAGGAGCTTTGACTGCACAGAAGAGCACAGAGGTGGGGGAGTGGGTGGGGAATAGAAAGAAATAAATGTTTGGCAGCTGAGATTTTATTGTCTATCTCATCCCTTCCTTGCCAAAATGTCTACAGAGATTGCAAAATGCACAAGCCCCAGATTCCTCCAAGTCCTGGCAGGGTAAAGCAGTACCTGATTTGCAGAAAGGAGCAGAGATATTTGCAAGAAGGAATGTGGGGTTGAAAGGTGAGGAAGAGAATCATGGCTGTGCACTGCAGAGTACCAAGCAAGCCTTCCCCCTTTTCAGAGATGTCATACAGGTTTTGATTCCATTATTTATTACTCATAATCATATTTTGTCATATATGATATAACTAAGAATATAGTTAATATGCTATATTATTTATTTTTATCTAGATTATTATTCATCTGAGGAAAAATGGCCAGCACACATTGCCCAGCAGCTCCAGCCTGACCCCAGAGGTGCTGGACTTCCATAGGGGAATTCCAGTCTCTTCGATTAGATTCAGCCACTTAGAGGAGTTCACACACAGGTATCTCAAAGAATACTGTAAACACATTTCTGATGCAGCCTCTGAACCCTGTAAGCCCAGGATAAATCCCCTCCACAGGAAGGACTGTCACAGAGCTTTGCCATTGTGCTGGCTCTCCTGGTGTGTCCCACGTGCCAGCAGGAGCACTGGCATGCCCATGTCACAGGCAGGGCAGTGTCACCCTCTCCTCCTCTGCTCAGAAAAACATCACTGTCCTCTAAAGCACAGAAGCCATGGGAGAACAGGTACCCACACACTGCTCTGCTGTCAACACATGCCAGGCACAGGAATGTCACAAGAGCACTCAAGCATCAGGCATTTGCACCACCCTGGATTTGGGCTTCCCCTATGGGGAAAAGCGACAGCGAAAACTTTGGAAACACCTTTGTGAAAGCATAAAAACATGACTGACTTTAGAGCAATCCCATCCACACAGGTCTTAGCACACCCCAGGTATTGCAGCATTTATCCCAAGCCACATTCCTGGCCCACACAGAGCAGAGGCTTCATGCAGAGATCTATGTTGGGATATTGCCCTGGCAGGGCATCCTCTAGCACTGCCTGTGCACTGGGGAGCTCTCCTGAGCACATGGGCTGGGTGTGGGTTGCTGCTTTTCGAAACACTGGGGTTTCCTCACTCCATGAATGCAGCAAGGAAAGGAAGGGAATGGAAAAAAAACATAGGAAAGCCAAAAAAGCCAAGCTGAGGCAGGTCTAACCTCCTGGAGCTGGATTAACAACTGAGAAATGCCAGGGAACATTCCTGGCTGTCATCAGTGAGCATCAGCTACTTGCCTCATGGAGCTGGGGCTCTGCTCCTATTCAGACACTGCGCATCCCGTGTCTCCTTCCCTGCCCTACAGTGCTGCCAGCAGCACCACGGGAGAGGACAGGCTGTGGGAGCACATCTGAGGGGCCTTTGTGCATCTTCCTGTCCACATCCCACGGGCTTGCAGATGAGGGTTGGCCCCACGTGCCCTACACAACTACTCGAAACAGAGAGACTGACCCCAAGTCTGTCACAAAGGACAGAATGTTTTTACAAGAGTTAATTGGGAGGTTAAAAGCTACTTGAGAGTAGATGAACTGGCTCCTGCTGAAGGAGCCACAGGCGTGAGCTGGGCTGTGAAGCTGCCAGCACAGAGAGGGCTGCAGGCAGAGCCAGGGCTCCCCAGCTTTCCCTACATGCTGAATCACCTGGTGCTGCCCAGAGATCCTTCTCTCAGGAGGAAGTGATGCTGCTCATCCTCATCCCTCTGCTGCCCACAGAAACTGGACACAACTGAAACCCCCTGGTTGTGGCAGTTTTGCTTGCAGGAATGGGGAAGCCACACTTTGGGCTCCTACAATTAGAGCACACACCTTGCAAGACATAGGGGAAAAAAAGAGCCAGCCTGCCTTCAAACGTTTTTTTTTTTTTTGCAACTTTTTCATACTTCTCTTTTCCTTTGCTTTCTGTTATGCTTTATACATGCACATAAACACATACAGAGAAACCCAAATGTTTTAATATTGACTAGTCTTGTTTCAATAGCAGTGGCATTTTCCACATTCCACCCCAAAACCAGACCCATTTTCCAATTCCAAAATAATTTGTGCTATCTGTCTAGTTAAACTTGTGCAGTTAAGGAGCAATATAAGGATGGCTACGAGTTGCCAAGACCCTTCACTTTAAGTGGCAGGTATGTCAAATGGAGATTTGCTTTTTAATAACCATAACCAGTGAGGCCCCAAGTTCTTTGAGCATCTTTCAAATTTTGGCATGCTGTAAAAAGGCACCAATTTCCTTCACTCCTTCTGAAAAGAATTCCTGTACAAAGCATCGTCACAACTTTGCCATTAACCACTTTCAGGCTTCTGTAGTCTTTCTTAAAATAGTGAATACTGGATACTGAATAAGAATCCTCCAAAATCTGAAGTACACTGAGCTCCACCACCAGTTAGTGATACAGGATTGTTTCCCAAGAAAAGGTTGTAATAACCAAGTGACCCTCTTAGACTGATTGAACTGTGAGTGAAAACAAAAGGCACCACAGTTTGACATTAACTGGAAAATCCCAGAGGCATCAGAGTAAAGTTCACAGAACTGTAGCTACATGTAGGGGCAAGGCAAAGTTGGCTGTCACACCACTCTTATTCCATACCAAGGTGTATCTGCAGAAAATCAACCTTATTTTTTAAGATTTTGATTACCACATCCTGACATGACTTTTAAAAACATGTATTTTACCAGTTTGAACATTCTAAGAAAACAGTGGAAGCCTTTCAACCAGAAAGTAAATACAGAAGGTATTCCAACAATTGGTTGTGATTGCTACTTTATAGGATTTGCTATTACTATTTACTGTTACTTTACTACTTCACTGAATTAAGGCAAGAAATAAAGGAATTCAGGACCAAATCCACACCATAGGACCTTCCTCACAGGCCTTTTCTTTGTAAGACAAGTTTGATTCAAGGTCAATAAATAGATGCTTGCCTTGAGTGTTTGCTATGCAGAGTGCAGGAGGATGTGCCACTGAGCAGAGCCTACCTGGGGAGCTACTACCCTGATTTCAAGTAACTTAAAAGCTTTTGAGTATTAAAGGCTCACTGTAGAGCACTGAGCACACAGCAGGGCTGTGAAAGCAGGACTAGAACCCATCATCAGCCTTATCCATTTGCATGAAGCATCAGCAGTCAAGGCAAGGAGAGTCAGCACGCTGAGATCTTAATACTTCAATTAGTTTTGGAAATCAGACACAGCTCCTACCAAGTTTGCAGGACTGTGTATATGGCAGAGGAGCAATAGAAGAGAGAGGCACAAGAAGTTCCGAGTCTTACCTGGTGGACACAGGACTTGGCATTCAGAAAAAACAGCTCTACTGTGGTTTTGTCCTTGAGAAAGGAAATGCTTTCAATGTAGAACCTGAAAATTAAAAAAAGAACCAAAAAATGAGTTGCTCTCTTGAATAGGTTTCATCTTCCTCCCAAGTAATTTTATTTCCTCAGTGTTTTGTTCTCTAGCAATAAAATAGCACAGAGGAACTATGAGCTACTGCACTTAATTTCCTGCCTGTTAGGAGGGAGCAATCAGAGATCACAGGCTGACAGCACACAGGGAACAGGGACTCCTGGTTCAATAGATCCTGGATATCTGATGCCTTTTCAAATGAGACTGAAAACCCTGTCGAACACTACAGGAGCAAAGCACATCCCTCCTCTGCAGGTAAAGTCACAGCAGTGGAAAAGGCAATTCCAAATGTGCTGCAGGTGGGGAAGCCAGTCCAACACTCTGCTGGAGGACAGGGGTTGCTGGCAGCCCTGCAGGACCACCTTCCTTCCAGGAGGAGAGCAGAAATGTTAATCAGAGCCATTAACTTTGCTCCAGGTCCAGATGTTTCCACCAAATGCTAGGCAGAAGACACAACTTTTTTACAGCCCAGCAAAGACCTGGACCACCACTGCCTCAGCAATGCAGATCACCCCAGGGCTCCCCAGTGCCTTCTCCTTGATGGCAGGAGGGCTGGATGACCAACACAGGGCAGTCAGAGCCAGACCAAGCTCTCCCATAGCCCCATGGTGCTCTTGAGGTTCTTGACAACCTCAAGCTCCATCCCCTAATGACTGCACTGGTGATCATCTTGGCACTAATGATTTGTTAGAACAAGTCCCCAGCAGCAGCACGGAGCACATAGTAGGGAGCAGTAAAGCTGGGACCTGCCACACGTGTTAGAAATGTCTGCAGTGTTTATGGTGTGACTTCAGAAAAGTGAGACATTAAGTAGTAATTGCTTTAATATTTCACATTCCTACAGCGTGTTCCATCAAATTAATTTTAAAGCACTCTCCAGAACGCCTCTGCAGATAATTTACCCATTTCACAGGCATGCAGCCTGTCCAAGGGGCAGCCCAGCAGCCTACCCTGGACATTTGAAAAGCTGAAATACATTTCCATGACTCACCTTTCTCCATGAACTCTATGAGCCACAGGTATTTTCACCCTCTCTTGATCTCACATGATGTATTTTTTTTCCCCAACAGCTTTGCTAAACTTTATTTTAAACACCCTTGAGTGTTTCTCTTCAGAAATGCAGAGTAGAGGGCAGGACCCACACTTGTCATCCTTTCCCAACCTGTGCCAAGACCAGCCCTTCACAGAGTGGACCTTCCTCAGCCTGCTAAAGCCTTCACTGCACCAAAACGTGATTTTCCTCAGCTAATGACCACATTTGCACTTCCAGTTTCTTTCAGCCGGGGTCAGGTGTGGCTGACTTACTCTCAGCAGCAGGACAGTTCTGGTTCTGAAGAGAGGCATCTCCCAGTCACTGCTGGTACAAAGCAGGAAACTGTAGGATCTATGGATTTAGGGTGGGGGCACAGGGGGCACTGCTCCCTGCCCCAGCTGTGTCCCAGTGTTCTATTTCCTCTGTGGTACAAGCTGTACCCTCTTATCACCCCTGTACAGATGGGGAACACTGGACCACAGAGATAAGGATGTTCAGGGCATGACAGGCACATTGGGGAACACCATAAAGTGCACATTCTGCTTCTATTTCCGATGCTATCAGCATTCTTTAAACTAAAATGACACTTCTGTAAGTCCTCAATCTGCATCATAGAGGCCTTCAGCTGAGGGTACCATCCAAAAACCTCTGTGACTGGACTCAGTTTACGCCAGCTGGCAATAATTAAAATCTCAAAGGATTATCACGTGTCCTTACTGAACAGCAAAAGCTCGGGGATGAGAAGTGATGAAGAAAAAAGAGGAATCTGGGGACTCCTCCATTTCCAGTGATGCAAGTGGAAACTGCAGGTTTTGAAGTGGCTTTTCTGCTGGAATTATCTGTTTTCTATGGATCAGGGAGTTTCTGTAGTATTAATTATTTCTGTGTCCTCCTGCTCTGCTTCTCACTGTCCACTTCCTTGGTTGCCTGTTTTGGATCTCATGACCCCAGAGCAGTCAGGCTTAAATTCCCCTTCTAAAAGTTGATCTTTCCAAGCTCACTCCGCACACATTAACTCTTGCCCAAGTCTCTGCAGACCCTGTCCTCTTGAGGACCATCTTGCAACGGAGAGGGCCAACATGAAAACCGTGAGCAAACTATAAATTCCAACCAAAAAAATGCTCAAGTTATAGGATTGCCTTCAGAGTTTTCTTGGGCAGCCATAGGCTTTAGCCTCCCAGATCCTGATCAAACACTTTAAATACAGTGAAAAGCACATCATCCCTTCATAAATGAAGCTTTTTCTTTCTGTTAAGTGTGGAAGAGGAGCTCTGAACACCATCACACATCAGCACATATTCAGCCAGAACAAAGTGCCACTTGTTTGTCCCATTCCCTTGGTGGCCAACGGGGGACATGGGGAGGCGACGGTGCCAACTGACCCAGCTACACAAGAGGCTCTGCCTTGGAAGTGCTTCAAATAATTGAGCACACAAGGCATAAATTTACCCAGATCTGAAAAGCAAATGAGGTCAGTCTGCTCTCGTTTTCCCTCATAGACTGCAAGGAAAACAAAAACTCCAACAATATTAAGAATATGATGCTTGATCTTTGCTGCCAGCAACAGCTCTACTTCGTAGGACATGGCTTTTTTTCAGGCCCTTAACCAGCAGAACTTTGCCAGCAACAGCCCTAAAGTAATGCAATTACATTGGCCAAAATCATCATTTTGCCAGGGATTTTATTCTTTCCTGGGGACTGGTTAAGCTGTGAGCAAAACAGCCATCAGCAATCCCTTTAAAGTACAGACAAACCTTAAGTAAACAGAAGGAAAAAAGTAAGTATGGTTGTTTAAATAAACTGTATTGCAATTTAGCACATTTAAAGACAAGTCAGGTAAAGAAGATCTTTCAAATACAAGTTTTTAAACAAAAAAAAAAAAAACAAACCCAAACCCACCCTAGGAATAATGTCTTAGCAACAGTTTAAAAAGTAGAAAGTTCCAACCTACTTTATTTTATAGTGAAATACAGAAGAGAGCAGCACTCAACCAGGGCCTAATCTCCTTCTAAAAATAACACATTGCTTTGACATTTATTTCCTTTATCAAATCTGTAATCAGTTCTTTTAAACAAAACCCCCTGGTGATAAATAAACCCAAGTGGTAATGTTTGCTTGGTGGAAACAATTACTCACCTAACGGCAAAGTACAAAGTTGCTGGCCCTGGTTTCTTGGGCAAGTCATGGTCCAGGACACGGTGATCCAGCTGCAGCCAGACGTTCTGACCTCTATGGAAACAGGTTGGGGAGAAGGTTAAAAACCAGGATGGAAAATATAGAAATTGGTTGTCTTCAGTGCTCATGTTTACTCCAAGTGTTACTTTAAAAAGTTGAAGACTCAGCTCCAAGGCAGGCAAACATCTCATCAAATGACTTCCTTTTTTACCTAACCCTTAACCCTGAAAGGCTGAGCCATGGGTGCCCTCCAGAGGCCACACACTCCCTCTGAGCACCCAGCCCTGTGCATACACCAAGGCAGGCTCTGGAATCCCAATGGAGTTTCTGGGGAAGCCAACAGCTTTCAGATAACCCCCTGGCAGCACTTTAAACCTCACTGTGACTCAGTGCCAGCAACCAAAAACATCCAGAAGAATTTCATGGCAGCCCTTCTGGGGGAAAAAATAAGTCAAGTACAAACAGTATCCTCAAGGGATTTACAGAAGAGCTGGAGGAAAGTATTTTCTAGCAAATGAAAGGACAAGGATGTGGCAAAAATATTCTAGGGATGGCCCAAGATGCGAGTGGCTGGTAAAAATAACGCAGTGCTGGGGTCAGGGCCCAGAGGGAGCAGCTCCTGTCAGCTCCATGGACTCCAGTGTGTCCCCAGGGCCAGTCCCACACCTGCACATGGGATGTGCCTCAGCAGGGTGGCCCCAGACATGGCTCTGGCAGGGTTTGGAGGTGAAGCCTTCCATCCAGGACTGCATGAAAAGCGGTGATGGAGAGCAGCAGGAGCTAAAGTTGTTCCCATTAGAGGAATAAAGAGGTTTATTTAGGGGCTGTGTTAGTGCACAGCTGTGTCCCCACTGCCCTAAGCACCTCTGCTCCAGCTTTGCTGGAGGAGTTGAAGGTAACTCCTCTGGAGATGCTGACCCTGCATCCAGCAGATGTGGGGAAGCATTTCAGTGCCCTGCTGAGAGATGAGCCCAAACACCAGCTGAGATTGCAATTAACCCAGCTGACTCTGGGTTAATGCCATGGAACAGATCTCCCACAGCACTCCGGAGCCCAGACAGAGCACCACACCCAGGCTCAGCGAGAGGAGAGTGGCTCCTGGGCAGGACTAACCTCACAGATCACTCTGCTTGGGAAATTTGGGGTTAAAAGGCTCGGTAATACATTTGAGATTCATGTGCAAAGCAGCAGGAGCAATTCATTTTGGAAATAAATGCAAAACATTTTGTTGTTACTAAAAGTGCAGAGGAGGAAAGCTGAGGGTGTTCACATGGGAAATTATCACCGAATCGTTTTTTTTTCACCTTGTGAGACAAATATAAAATGTGAAATCATCAGGAAAGTATTTTACAAGGATTCTCTGGTTTGTGCCCAGATGATGTTTTCCAAATATTTTCTATTTCATGCCTTCCCCTTTCCCCATCCAAACAGCACAAGCACAAGGTAGGAAAATCTTTCTTCTTTGAAAGAAAAAGTAATTTTTCCATCATGCCAACCTGCCATGGTATCAGAGATAAGGTTTTACGTTGCAATAATGACACAGCTGTTTAAAATAAATAAACACACTCACGTATCATCGATAAATGTTATCCCAAAATACTCCTTTTCTTTCAGGTTGAAGTGTGAGGCCACCAGATCCAGCAACTCCCGAGACAAAAGTTTGGGCTATTAAAAGAATAAAAATAGTTGTTAAAATTAATAGGTTATTTTTAAAAAATAGCTTTTAATATAAAATAAAATCTTTCAGTGCAAATACTGACATTTGAATACACATGGCCATACTAAAACCCTGTTGTACAGCTCAATCCAGAAGTGACATATCAGACTCAGGGTGTCTCTATGGAGCTGTGTGGGATGTGTGGAGCACAGAGAGGCAATTCTGTGCTTAATCCATGACATTGAGCTGAAGGGCACAGACTGAGTGCTGCTTTCCTCTTTCTAGGGTAGGAGGCAGCATCCCAGGTTTCCTGCACTTACAGCAGGAAGGATTTTTTAATTAAGGAAATATTGTGCAGTGGAGGATCTCGTGCTTTGAGTTCTGTTATGGGAATAAAACATCCTCAAAACCACAGAGTTTTGTTCCCATCTAAATGACAAAAAACACCACCACGAGGGTGTGTTTAATATACTTCATGAATTTTGGTGAAAGCAAAAGCTGAATGTAGAACTGTAGATATTTTGCCCACAATGCACAGGGAAACCCTTCAGCTAATCCAGGTGTCAGGAGAAGCCCATATGCCTGAGCACTCTTGTTCCACTCCTGTGAGATTTTCTAGTAAGAGGCATAACTTCAATCCCCACTTCAGCCCCCAAAAGAAAACAAGCAGAGAAATCTGGCACTGGCTGCCTGTCCCCAAAAGAGCGAGGTCTGTACCTGAACCAGCAGCTCCAAGTTCCTGTCATCGAGGAGATGCACCTGGCAGTGCCGGCCCTCGGTCATCTGCAAAGACAGCAACACAACCCTGTCAGGAAGGGCAGGATTCCTGGCTTTCCTGGCTTGCACCGGAGCACACGAGACTTGGGGACAAGGGCAGTGTGAAGCAAGTGTCTGATTTTGATGGATAAGGGAATTGACGCCATAGCTGAGCCGAGAGTCCTTCTCCAAGGACTCGATCTGGGGAGCTGCCTCAGCACTCTCAGCTCCTGTCAACTTCAAGCTGGAATTAAGGGTGCTTATCAGCACTCAGGATCAGATAAAAAACCCATAAATGCTGTAAGAATTAAATGTGAGGATGAGCCAGCCTGGCCAGTTCCACATCCACAGCCTTTTGCTCTGGTGAGGAGCAGATGACCAGGGACCCACAAAACCCAGACCTAGCCAACCCTCCTTGCAGACAAAATCTTTCCTAGCAAGTTAACATTTTCCCTTGGACAGTTGTTGGAAGTCATGGCCTCCATAGGATTCTTACATAGGAGCTGCACACATCAGGAAGGTGCTTGAGCTGCATGATTGAAAATGGGATGAGCTTTGCAACCTCTGATGCTGTATTTGAACCACCTATTTCATGTCACATTTATCTCCTGCAAACTAAGTCTCTTCCTCTCTTTAAGAGGCGAGCAATTCAGAAATAGCTGCCCATTATGCCCTTTTAATATCTGCCCTTTGAAATCTAATACATTTCAATGAAAGCTTTTACATTATTTAATATCTGTTCTAATTCTGGGCCTTTCAGCAGCTTCAGTGAGGACCAGCTTTGCAACACTCTCCAGGTGAGAGCTGGTGAAGTAAACCTGGCTTTCATATTTATTCTCCCAGCCTCAAAGTAACTCACTTTCCTGACAGCACAAGATTCCAGCCGACTATAAATTGTGAGCTGTGAGCAGAGGCCGGGGGTGGTTTGCTTAGACAGGGGCTCCCAGAGGGATTCAACAGTAACACGCAAGGGTTTCTCCTTTCACATCCCTCTGGCTCCGCAGGGACAGGGACAAGGACAGCGCTGAGCTCTAGTGCCACCAGCACCTCTCACCACCTCCTGCCCCTGTGCACGCTGCACACCCGAGCCCTACAAAGACTTAAAAATAAACACAATTTATACGTGATTCCACTGAACTGAAGAGACCTCCCGCCTCTGCCCAGCTCGGGCTGCCGAGACACAGCCGCCTCTGTCACCAGCCAGCCCTTCTGCCCCAAGCACCCAAATCAACAAAGCTTCATTGTTCCAACTAATTGAGCTCATTTTGACCACAAGCCGAGAGGGAGTGCCCTCCTGAGGAGCTCTGCAAGCAGGTCAGAGATAAGTGTGTGCAGGCACAACTCCCTGTAGTGTCCGGGAAAACCGGGCTGCAGCATCTGTGCCCCAGCACTGGCAACTCCTCACGGCACTGCTGAGCATCACATCGCCCACCAAAACAGCAACAGTGGCACAAAGACCGTTTGCAGAGCGAGTCTAGAGGAAAGAAACTCTTCCTTCCCCTTTGTCTGACTGCTATGAACACAGATTTGTACAGAAGTGCCAGATGAGGAGTGACACATCTTGCACGCTGGAGTTCAGAGCCCAGGGCTGCACCACCCCGGAGACAGCAGCGATCTCACCGCTGCATCCCTTGGGGCTGCACCCTGCAGAGCATCATCCCCCCATGCCCTGCACTCCCGGCAAGGTACCACTTCCAGTGTTTCATCTTCGCGTTCTGGAAGCAAAGCTGCACCACCCCAACTCCAGCTGGCAGCACAGTCCCTGAGATTTATTTGCTGTCCAAACACGGCACCCAGAGCCCTTTAATCCATTATGATCTGCTCCCGGGTCCATTTGTTCCCGGGAGCTGAAGGGCTGCCATGGCAGGCTCATAACTAAGTCGCCCGTTACCATCAATTAATCATTTCATCAGCGCACCCTTCAAGGTGGAGCATATTTCTGGCTCTGACACACTGTTACCAATCTGCCCCTGTTGCGAAGTGCCTGATCCAATAGTGTTTTTAAATCATTCCCCATCTGTTGCTCTGAGATAGCACGAGGGTTGCCATTATTTAATTGCGAGCTGCTTTAGCTTTCACCCAGTGAAATCACATTAATCACTTCTGACTGTTTTAATTGCCTCGGTTGTCTGTTGTTAAGTAAAAAAGGTTTTATTATAGCAAACACATCCACAAAGCCTCATGCAGAGGAGAAAGAAAGGTATCTAGATGGATTAAAACATAAAAGAAGTACCAAGCATCATCTGTGCTTCAATTCAGTTATCCAAGGTAACTGAAAAGCACCTCAAAAGTAAATAAACCTCATGACACCCCTGAAGATATGTGAGATCTAATTATCCCTGATTTTATTGATGAGACAACATAAGGAAACAGCTCAGAAGTCTGATTTACAGATATACAGACAACATTTTAAACCTGAGATGCCAGGAGTCTTTTCTCAGAAATCACACATCCACTTCCCAGAGCACTGGGAAGCTCAGTCAAGAAGTTGCAGAAGATGCCAGGGTGCACAGGGACAAAGCACTGGGAAATGCCTTTGCTGTGACAAACCTGGCAGCTCCCACCTGCATCCTCAGAGCTCTCTGTGGCCATGGGCTCGTGTCACCCCAGGAACACTTCATCACATGGACAAAGCTACAGGACAGCACTGTCCAAAGCCATGGCATGCCTGTGGCTGTAGTTCTGAGAAGAGCTGCTCACACCCCTCCACTCCCCCAGCCCATTCCTGCTAAGGCACCTTCTCCACCCAGGATGAGACACAAGGGTACTCACTGCGTGGCACCACGGCCTGATCAAGGAACACAAATCTGCTGCTCTGACCACCAGCTTTGCATCTGTAGGCTCCAATCCCCAAACAAAGCAGTGTTAACCTGGACAGCCCAAGCCCTTATCCTCCTCTTGCACACCCAAGGTTCAGCCACCAGCACCCTGGTTCCTGCAGCTGTGCAGGAGCTCACTCCAAGTATCCCCACCCCATTCCTGATGGGGCAGAGAGCACTTCACTTGGCTTACCCCGCTCTTACCATCAGAAGTTACTCACTCCAAATTACTATCACAGGGAAGCACAAGCCCATCCTACATCAGGAATGTCGCCCACCAGAGAGGTCATCTCCAGGAGACAGCTCTCTCCTCACATTGAGCTGCCTCCCTGTGCAGGGCTCTGATGTACAAGAATACTCACATTTCACAAGCCTTTTCCGTGCAGGAGGTAGAACCAAAAGCTTCAGAAGATAATGCAGCTGCAAGCTCACTTCACAAAGTTTGGAGTGTCAATCCCCTTCCATCAGGTGGGACATGACTGTGGCACAGTAATCTGGTCCTGTCCTCTTGCCTGGAGAACAGCTGGAGAGCTTCATAAAGAGGCTTCCATCCCTTTCATCAATGGATTTTGGCCAGGGAAAGGTGCCTCCACTTCAGCAGCTGGAGACTCTGAGCTCTTGGAGCCAGAGCAGCAAAGGACTCTTTTTTAACTCTGCCAATGACACTGGTGAGATTTATTTGATTTATTCCCCGCAGCACATCCGCTTGCAGGTCTGTTTCCTCAGGCTCTGGGAAGGGACTTGTGCTGTGTCCCAACTCCCAGGGCACTGGACTCCTCAAAGACCCAAAGCCCTGGAGTCCTTGCTTATACATTTTCTTTCATCTTTAATTCAGGACACCCTGTTAATCTGAACAATATAATTGATTTTCTATGTGTTGGACCAATCCATCACGAGATGAGCACAGCTGTCTGGCTCAGTCAAGAGCTGGTGTGAACAGTCTTGAGATATTTATACATGCACACATCTGTTTTCAGCTTATTCTCATTGATTTGGCATTGTCTGGATAAATGAACAATTTTGCAACATGTCCCCAAATTGGTTGTCTTAGCAGTTATTTTTAAAAGCCTGCTAATATTTAAGCTATTATCCAGTAAAAGAAGTAGCAGCATAAAATTCATGAAGCATCCTTGTGTCTCATCTCATTCCCAATAGGAAATTAGGAGAGAGACATTACACAGCCCTATTATTGGCAAAAGCATACTGAGAGACTGGGATCTTGGATTTTTATTGTTTCCCAAAGTCACTTGTGTTCTCTGTAGGCAACTAAGCAACAAAACCTCAAACATGGAGAGGACTGGAAGGAGACACTGTCCAATGCAGAAACACTGTGATATCAAAATATTGCAGCTCTCCTAACTTACAGGCTGTAAGCAAGAATCTGATTCACCCAAATCTTCAGTAAAAGAGGCAGATAATGAAGGAAAAGAAACAAAGAATTCTCAGAATATCCATGTGTGGAAATTAAAGCGTATGGTGAGACTGTAATTCTACATAGCAAATTAGCATTATCATAAAGGTTTCATTAGCTGGGAGGAAACAACATTTTGCACTCCCTTTTCTGTGACAAAAAATATGATAAATTCTCCACCTAAAATCATTGAGGCAGATTTTCTGAAACATCCATCTTTGAAAAGAAAATCAGCAATGCAGAGAAAAAAACCCTACTTCTTGGCTACATAGACCAATTCCCTACAATATTCTGAGCCTGAATGTTTATTTGGGAAAAAGCACATGCAGGATATTTATGCTATTTCTCTTGGACAGAAACATCCTCCCTATGCAAAGCTGGTTGTTACATGCAATATTTTTAGACATCCATGTGTGTCATCCCGTTAGGGAAAAAATAAGAAAAAGAAAAGAGTAATTAGACAGGGTGTAAACAGGAAATCTCAAAAAAAATCCCCAAACCCTTAAGCCAAAAAAAAAAAAGCTGTCAGAATAGCACATCTCCTGAAGGGAAGCTTAAGAATGGAGAATCATGAAGGGTCTGAGTCTGGGTCAGGAGCAAACCCCAATGTGTTGCACTCCCTCCAGGTCAGATTTGTCCTCCCAGAACTGGGCAAGTTACAAAGAAGTCACTTGGCCTATCTGTCACTGACTTCTATTTTTAAGCCTTTTTTTGTTTTAAGGTCTAGGGAAAGCCAAAAACAAAACCCAAACCCTAAAAACTCCCTGGCAAGAGAAGAGAGGATTATATGTAAGCTGCATATAATTAAGACAAAACTGGGAGGTGTGTCTGCCAGTGACAGGCTCAGAGCTCTGTGAGTGCATCCCAGCTTTCCTCCCTGGGGAAGTGCCGTGGTTTGGGCTCAGCAGCCCACGTGTGCACCCACACTGCACCCCTGGGTAAGTGCAACCTGCCCAGGGACAGGGTGGCTGAGCCAGGATCCTGCAGCCACCTAAGCAGATATCTCCCCCCAGTTCTCCTCTGTCATTCCTTCCAAGATAAACCCTTTTGCTGAGGCCTGAGTGCTCCTTGGAAACACCTGAGTGTGACACCAGGGATTCACTCCCAGCTGCACTGTGCACATTATTTCCATCAGCTCCTGGCAGGGTAACCACTTGAAATTAAACTTCACTGGCAGATAAATGGCTCCAAAAGGTATTTTATAGGCAGGAAAAAACACCTGCACTGATGCATCCAGTGATGAGAGAGAAAAGGGAACCATTTTCACTAAATAAATGGCCAGCACACAGTGTTCAACCTGCAGTTTGAAAAGTGAGAAATTGGACTGTGGTACATCATTAGTACATAGATTACAAAAACTGCCTCATTTATTCCTGAAACAGGCACACCACAGTGGCTCAGGCAGTCAGAGCACTGAAGAAACTAATACAGATAACAAAAAGACAAAGAGCAAAATCCCTCTCCCAGAAGGCAATGCTGTCCCTTTGCACACTGACTTCACAAAGCCTGTGCCACGAGGGCATCCCAAAATGCTTCCATCCTGCTTTTGGCAGCGACTCAGAGGCAGCAGCACTGCTTCCCAGGTGCACAAGCCCAGAGCAGCAGCCTGGAACTTTAAAGGATTTCATGTCCAAATCCCTACCTGAGCTGCAGTTAACCACCCATTAAAGCATCACCAGTAATTTCTTGTAAAGGTTCTGGGTTTTTATCCAAACCTCTCTTCTGTAACCCATAAAGCCTGCAAGAGATTTCAAAGCTTAATATTGAAGCCCCTAAACTTCAGATTTTCATTGGCATTTAGGTGGGTTTTTTCCTTTGGTTCTGAAGGCATCTAGGATCAGCTCCTCAGCTGCCTGAGATCAGCAGTGCTTCACTGACTTTGGTACAACCAGCCAGCTCATGTCTGGCTCCTGAACGTGCACAGCCTGATCAAAATGTGAAAGCACATGCAAGGATGTCTTGCAATAAGGAACTGCCCTACCCAGGCACAGCTCAGGAAAATAAAAGCCTTTGCCTGTCCTTCTGGAAGGAAGGGGCCTGCATGCAGCTGGGGAGAAGAGGGAAAAAGTTATAATGGTTTAAATGACCTCAGAGTTTCCTGGTGTGTCTGTTGGGAGAGCAAAGCTTCATCATGTTCCAGCTCTTGCAGTCACTCAGAGCTTTAAGGAATAAGCAGAAAAATAACAGACAGAAGTTTGGGGTTTTACCAGCATTTCTCTGGAAGCTTTTAAAAGAATCTGCACAGATCTCCAAAAGCACCATGATGCACATTCTGGGGAACCCATCTGCAACCCTCACCATCTTCCCTGACCAGTGTAGGTGCCACCACTCAGTGTCCCATGGTGGGAGGTGCTCAGGGTGAAACTGCTGGATGGGGACTGGAAATGCTCCACTCTCCCACGAGTGAAGAGCTGAGGAAGGGAAGCATTGCCCCATCCCACCCCACTGCGGGCTTCTCCACCAGCTCATTTCTCTACCACCACAGCAGTGCAGTGCCCTCCCCTCTGGACTCACTGATACCTCCTGCAGTGCCCAATGGGTCAGCCCTGGGTCCAAAACCTCATGTTTTCCCAGTCTCTACTCACACCAGCCAGGGCAGCCAGTGGCTCCTGCCACGACACCTCAGTCTGACTCACACAGACACAAGAAACCCTCAGTGATCCCTTTGAGGGCAGTGGCAAAGCTTCCACCAGCTTTATGGGGGCACTCCATGTCTCCAGACATACTGCCTCTCCTTCCTAATCTTCAAGTCATAAAGAAGGCTTTGGCTCAAGTTTTGTCTCCAGTGTAGTCAATTAATTTTGCCATTAATTTTAATAGGGTCAAGATTTTGCCTTAAATCATTTGTTATCTCACTATTAACCTTTAACGGAAGCCAGTATCTGCCTAATGTTAAATAGCCAGCGGTGCTCCACAGTGGCTGGCTGCATCTTTCATCCTTTGTGCTCTGGCAAACCATCCTGTAGGACCAATCTCGCCTCCCCAGGTGACTCCAAGTGCCACCCCCATCCCTCCCAAGGGCTGCAGAGGCTGTCCCCCTGGCTCTGCACACTCATGGGATGTTTACCCACAGAACTGCAGGGACTGTAGAGAGCCATTCCCAGACACAGGGTGTTCTCTTTCTCAGGACCAGCCAGGCAGGGACAGACACTGAAACCCATAACTGAATGATGTACACAGAAATAACGTTATTAAGATGAGACAGGCTGCAGAAAAGTGTGAGCTTTACCCTTTGATGCCCCTTTGATGAAGCTCTACATGGAAATGTTGGCTCTGCTGAAGTTTGGCAATGAGCTGGAGATAAAACAGAGTGCCTGGAACAGGGGGCTGAGAGGCTCCCCGGGTTGCATGGCACCTTCCTAAAATAGCCATGTGAGCTGCAGATAGGATGAAAAAACTGGCTCCTGCAGAGCATCAACTGACTTTCATGTAAGCCCCACCAGCTGAGCCAGTGAAAAAGTCTGGCACAGGAGCAGCCCAAGTGCTCTCCCTCACTGCAGGCACTGTGGCTTTGCAGGGCCACGTGCCAACAGACTTTCCATGCAACTCTCCTTTTCCCCATTAATTCTATTATTTCTCATTGCAGGGGATGGCAAATCTAAGGGACTCTTTCATTCACTCTATTGATGGCTTGTGCAGGATGACAGGCACAGCCTCCTGGGGTCATTAGAAAGATCTCACTCACCAGAGCAGGTCATGGGGCTCTAAATCTCATCCTCCTCTCCGAGAATTCTCAGAAATCATGGTGAACACACTGTAATAAAACCCCCAAAACTGAACAAAACTGAAGAGAAGTGATAAATTAAAATCCAGGGAACAAATTAATTCAATCTTCCTTGAAATGATAAATCCACTAACCCAGCCAGGAGTTAAATCTCTCTGCCAAGAACAAAATATAAGCAGGAGGAATGCAGCTTCTTGCTCCCTACCAGGAGCATGCAATGTAAAAACCTCACCCCTCTCCTCCCCACGAGGAACTCTTGCAGTGTGGCTGCCTTTCCTGATGCTACCCATGGCTTATCCTGTGCTTGCCTTTGCTCCATCCCAGACGGGGGTGCAGGGGTTGTTCACTGTGCAGCAGCACAGGGATGAAAGCACTCGAGTGCACAGGCAGCAATCGGGCCTGTGGCAGGAGGCTGAGGGAAGAACTGCTGCTGAAAACCCTTCCCTGCCTCTGCTGGCCCCAGGCTTTCCAGCTGCCAAGCAGCATCCAGCCAGCATTTCACCTCTCCTGGCACTGCCAAAGGCCACAGGATCTCTCTGGCAGGGTAATCATGGATGCTGAGTCCCTCTGACAGAGGGGGAGAGGTTAGCTATCCTCCTGAAGGATCAGCACCTTTATTGCAGGAGTATTCTCCTTAAAAGTGTCTCATGCTGAAAAGTGGGGTGTTTCTCAAACAGGTCATGCCATTCCACGAGTGCTGATGTACCATTCCTGCTGCTGTGCAGTGTATTTAAAACAATAGCAAGAAAAGAACAGGCAGGCAACTCTGCAGCTAATCCTATAAAAAAGCTATCAGGAAAATTAATAGGAAACAATCAGTACAAATCTGCCACAAATATCAAGTCAATGAAATCCAACATCTGCTTTCCTTGGCGGAACACAGCCAGTAAGTTCGTGTCTGCCGGAGACACGCTTATCACCAGCAGTGCTGAGACACGGCAGGCAGGCCATTACTGCACACAGCCCATGGCAATGGTTTGTTCCAGTGCTATCTCCTGGGAATTCAGGGGGGAAAAGTATCCTGTGGGATCAAAGAACTTTCCTGGTGCTACCTGGCAGAACAAAGGCAGCCCATGAAGGGGCACTGCCTAGAGGCGGCAGCATCCTCTGCCCCCAAACAAGCAGTGTCCACCGTGGGGCAGGACTGGCCACCTGCCCTCCTGTGACCTGTCCTGACCTTTGCTGCTCAACCAGGAGGAAAAGCAGTTAAGCTCCTGCTTCTTTGTTTAAGTCTCTACAACACGAATATCAGGGGATATTCTGTGCAGAGCTTCTGGTAACTTTTCCTGAGTTTTACCTCACCCCGGAAGCCATCTCTGACTCACTCGAACAAACTCAGCTTTCCCTGTTACAGGAACAGTTACAGAAGACTAAAATATACCCATATATGCATACCCTGCCCTTGGTGCCTTTTTGCTTCTCTCCAGCCCTGCACCTCTTCCCCATTTCTGATGGCTTTTCACAGGATGCTCCTCTGTCCCCTCCACCACCTCCCTGCTCACCCCTGAGCTGGGTTTTAGAGGGAAGGCTCCCAGAGCAGGAGACACAGGCAGAGCAAGCTATGACCAATTATCTGCCATCTCTTCCAGGCAGCATCTCATCCTCTAAAGGCATTTTGAATCTCTTCCTCTCCTGCTCCATCCAGGTCTCTGCACCCAGCATCCCCCCCTTGGACTTTTCCAGCCACTCATGCTTGGCAACAGCCCCTCAGGAAACCCAGATGCCAGCCTTGGACAGACAGCAGGTATGAAGGGGATGAAAAATAACTTCAAAAGAAGGTTAAAGTACAAGTCCTTTAAATCTGCAACTCTTTAAGAAATTGCAAAGAGCAAACAAATGAACCTAGAGAAGTCACAATAGTGGGTATGGGCTGGAGCAGGCAGCGAGCAGCGTTTCTGTGAAGGCGAGGAGCCAACATTCCCAGTGCCAGCACCTTGCCAGGCACTCGGTGGGGCTGATTCCAGTGGCTCCACTCTTCACTTTTAATGCCAAACAAGTGCTTTGGATCAAAGGCTCTTTCTTAGCAGCTGTTGCCCCCCAGCTCTGTGTGCCCTGCTGCATCGCCAAGCCACCTCTTTTGGGGGGTGAGATGGGAGAGGACCTTATGAGGAGATGTTTAATAGTTGCATGCTGAAAGGAGTTACTGTACCAGGCGCCGACTGCCTTTTCTCAGGACTCATGAATCTGTGCTTTGTTCGGGTTAAATCATATCTCAGAGCAGCCCATAAGGGTAATCTCTAAAAAGAGGTTTTCTCTCTAACCAGAAGTTATAGATCTTTGCTCCAGCTGCAGCAAAGTTACGAGGATCCAGCTTGGATTTAGCCCTTTCCTAAAGCAGCCAAGGCAGCACTTACAACAAAGGCAGGAAAAAGCAGCTGTAAATGCTGGGATAAACAAACAGCCCCTTATCTCCTCAATGGAGTGCAAAAGATGCAAAGCAATTTTTATGGACTGATCCTTCAAAGCAAAGAGAAGAGCAAGCAGAAAGGTTTCACCCCACACCACTCAGACTTTCTTTGCTCTGTGCTGCTTTCTGGCTGCGAGCTCTCCGGGGCTCACAGCTCCGAGCTCTGCACGATGTTTAACTCAGGACACACTGCAACAGCACGAAATAACATTATCTGTCACTGCTAAGCATCAGAAATTAAAATACAGCCTCTTACCTCCACATCACACACCCTGCTCGTTTAAATGGACTGGAGACACCCAAGAAGTACTCCCAGCGTGCATGCACTAAGCCTTCATGTTTTCTGCACATTCGAGCTGGGGGAAGAGGGGAGACACGGTCCTGGACTTCTTCCGTTGCCATATCATCTGAAGGAAGTGACCTTGGCTTTTGTTGCTTTGATTACAGATTCAGAAACAAAAGCCCTTCCAGTGTGAGTCAGGGGACACAAGGGGTTGAAATGGGATTGTTAAAAATGGGAAAGCATTACATTTGTGGGTTGGTTTTTGGGTTTTTTTTTTTCCTGTCTGTAATCTTAACCCCTTTATTATAAAACAGAACCGCCTGAAAAACCAGCAGTTACTGAGTGAAAGCACAGCACAGGTGCCAGTCCTGGGGCAGTGAGACACCTCGGAGTGGGACCATGGTTCCTGTGTCACAGCACTGGCTGAGGACCCCCTCGCTGGCAGTTCTGTGCTCGCTGGGAGCTCCATGGCCCCTCCCAGCTCCTCCACCCCACACACTCCTACCCGGGGACAGCAGGGGCCTTTGTGGAAAGACTTGGCACAGCGCTAAAACTTCAATCCATCCCCAGCCTGAACCCCTTGGAGCAAGGCTGAGCCCTGTGGCAGCAGGGACCAACCTATCTGAAGGGATACAGGAACAGAGATAACCAGGGCTTGTCTCCTCAGCACACCTGCCCTCACCTCATACACTCACACCCCACAGTTCCTCCCTGCAGCAGACACCCCCAGGTGCAGCATTCCAGTGGATTTCCCAAACTGCTTTCCAAAGCACGGCTCTGCTGCCTCTGACGTGAAGTGCTGCACTCTGAGGAGGGAACCAAGAGTGTGGACACACTTTACACCCTTGGTCATCGCTCTGAATTTGCTCCTGGGTCTGCAGGAGTGCACTTTGCTGCTGGTAGAGGAGTAAATCATCTGCCTGCTGTTCTGCTGCTCCCTTTGCAGGCTGTTCTCTGTGTGCCAAACACTGAGTTCTGTTCTGATTCCCGGATTCCCTCCCCCTGGCACTTCAACCCACAGGGCTTCACACACCCCCCGGCTCTGACGCAGCAGCACAAACTGTGTACCTGTGCCAGGCAGAGCACGGGTGCCACACAGCCACAAAGACAGCTCTCCTCAAAGAAAATTCAAACAACTGACACTGCTTTCACTGAAAATGAAAAAAACACAACAACAAAGAGCTGTGCACCCAAATCCAGGAACCTGCAACTTCCAGAATTCCAACCTGACCTTCAGACAGGTACACAAGAGGCACAAAGGCTCAAATTTACATGTGCATTTACTTCAAAACCCTGAATGCTCTTATTCAGTTATTTATGCTCTCAACTGAGCAGTCACTATGCACACAGAGGACAAACTATGAAAACTTTCCCACTCCAATTTCTATAACCCAGGGATTTCTTTTAATAGGAAAAAAAAAATTAAGTTCAACACCTGGAACAAACTAACTTGCTTTTCCCAGAGTGAAAATGGGTCACAGTCTGGACAACAACACCTCAGAGATGCAGCTCCCTCTTCTTAGAGGTTCTGAGGCCCCTTGGCCCAGAACAGGAGGCTCTGTACCCACTGTTTGAGGCAAACAACAGGTTCCATGAAGCCTGCAGAGCACTGTGTAAAGACAGAGCCTTCCCAACAATGCTGGGCAGGGAAGCAGCACTGCCTGGTCCACCCGCCACACAGGGTGAGGCAGCCCTGCTCCCCTCACCTCCCTAAATTACCATCAATCCAGACACCTCCAGAGGGCAGCTACCCCAGACACCTGGGATGCAGTGAGGTGCCAGAGGTGTCTCACCTTCCTTGTTTAATTCAGAAGAACCAGCTTTGATCAAATAACCACCCCTTAAATAGCTGCAGACAAAGAGTTGACTTTTTTCCCAAAGTTATTTTGTAAAAGGCAGCGTTCTCACAGTCATGAGACTACAAAAGCTTTCCACTCCATGCTCAATATCACAGGTTTCATGAAAAAACCATAAGCTGGTCCCACATCAGGCAGGAGGGTGCCAGGTCAGGTCCAGCCAGCTGGTCCAGACTGCAGCAACAACTAAGGGGTGGCAGCAAGACAGTTTGGGGAGAGGATTTCAGAGCAACAAACTTGCATTTGTCTCCAAAACACAGACTCCAAAGCCCCAAAAATAAGATGGAAAATAGACAGTGAGTCATGTTTCCTTAGAGAAATGACGTGAAGGTTACCTGGGTGGTGCCAGCTTCTGCCCTGCTGGGATAACCACAGGGACAGGAATAGCCAGAGGAGGGAGAGCACAGCTCCTCAGAGGATCCCTGCCTTCCAAACAAACACACACCAGGGCTGAATAATTCAACTGTACAGATAACTTTGTTTAAATGAGAAAAATTAGAGTTTAAAAGAAATACAGCACATCTGTAAGAGGTAGGAAGCTGTTGGAGTTGAGCACAGGGAAATCTCTGCAACTCTGAGGTGGGAACGAGCTGAGTTTGGGGATGGCAGTGCCACAACCCTTCACTGAAGGGTGACCCTCAGGGAATGCAGCACACCCCAGCTGCACCCCAGCTCCCCCAGCAAGGTGAACAGATGCAGTGTGCTTGATATGAGAGAGGAATTACTGCCACTTTCACTGTGGCTTAACCAACACCACCCTGCTCCAAACCTCACACCCTCTGCCCAGCCCTGATCTCCCCACCTGGAAACCACTGGCCCAACCAAGGTAAAGCCAGGATGCTCAGGAAACAGCACATCACCAGCAGTGCCATGAGGGGAAGGGCAATGACTTCTCCATCCCTGTGCCCAGCTTTGCTGGCACCACTCTCCTGTGCCTGATGGCCAGCAGGAAGATGCACACTGGGGCACCCATCCCCAGGACAGCACCTACCCCACATCAGCTGGAAAAGCAACCACAGAAACATCACACTCTTAATCCTAGCATAGTCAAAGATGAATTTCAATGGCTGAATCCAGCACATTCAGGCTCTTCTCAGCTTTTTGATGACACTTACTCTCCCCATCTCCTTCCCCAACACAGATGCATGTTTAAATGAATGACAGATCAATTAGTGAGGAAAAGTGTACATGTGTATTTGTGTGTGGGAGGTTATTTAAGCTAATATATTCCAGCACTGATAGCTTTATCCTCTTTGCAGTCTCTGAGAATGAACCGACCTCCATCTGTACAGAAGATTAGTAGAATTACTAATCACTAATTATGACTCAGAGGTTTTAAGAGCAATGCAGACTCTACGAGGGGTGGCCTGATTTTCAGAAAATGAGGGGACAAAGATAGCACAGTGTTATTTTAAGCACATGGACAATCCATCCAAGATCACAAAGTGCTGCAGTGACAATGCCAGCAAAAGGAGTGACAGAGAGATGAACACTCAGAAGGACAAAAGTGAAGCTTGGAAAAACTAGCATGTGCCTGAAACACTTTTAATTTACCTTTTCATACAGCTTGTGTCCAGTCAGAGCGAGCTGGCCAGCCTCTCTGCAAAGGCCAAAATGGAGATTTATCCAGGCAAGCTCATACAGTGATACCTTTGTACAGGACTTTCTGCCTCTGAGAAGCGGCGCCAGCGACATTCGAAATCTAACGTATTTTGTGAGCTGAGTCACATCGAAGAGGAAAAATATTTATACAGGCCCAAGTGGTTTGTGAATAGAAGGCACTGTTTGAAACTGGCACTGTGACACTCTGAAGGAAATGAGATGAAGTTCACAGTCTGGTTGTGAAGTTTGTCAGTGAGGGAAGAGGGAGAAGCGGCACCAAAAAAATCATATTTTTGTTTGAATGAACTCTCTCAGACAGAAAATGCTATATCATGAGCTCAGATGGAAATATATCTGGCAGAGAGCTCTGGAAAGCTGCTGTTGGAAGTGTGCAGAGCCAAGTTTAAGCTGTCAGGAGGCAGTGCCCAGAGCTGGGCCTCAGCCCTCTTAAAGGCTCCCCAAAGCCCCAGCCATGGGGACACCTCCACATGCCAGGTTTGGACACGATGGGAGTTTCAGCACAGCCAGAGCTCTGCAAGTGACATAAGTGCAGCATCACTGCCTTAGATCAGATCCCTTTAAAAAGAAAAACAGCTGGATGAAAGCAGCCAGAGCAAAGCTTTTCCAGGGTAACCGGTAATCCCCAGTGCACAAGTTCAAATCTGTGAAGGGACACAGACACATATTCAGTGTGCTCTAAAAAGGTTTTCAAGCTCCGTTTAAAAAGCCCTGACCCATAAGAACACCTGAGATACTTCTGCTGAGCATCACTCCTGGGGTCTGTCTGGTGTGGAACAGAGTCCTGCCCTGACAACGCAGCCCCTGCTGTGTGCCCTCCCTCACCACTCCAGTGCTGCTTTTCATCACTGTGAAAGGAGAAGGAAAAAAGGCATCTCAATTTGTCGTCAGCATTTTTCACAATGAAAAGCTGAGGTGTGGTAGCAGAGGAAGCGTGGTGCTCACTATCCAAACCAACTACGTTAGCACTGGAGGAAACAGAAGTCAGCAGCTTCCTCTCCCGCTCCTCCACCCCAGGTACCACGGGCCAGACACACGTACAAAGCTGATTTACTCTGCTTCATCAGCAAAATTTTTTTCACTCCACACAGAAGAAATGACCTTTCAGAGGTTCAAAAGCACTTTGTCCAAAAGACTCACACGAAAAGTTTACACTTTTACGCCATAATTCATCAGCTAATTACCAGTGCAACTGGTAGCTCCAGTTGCTCCTAAAGTGCTTAATCACAGAGATGCTCCCCTATCTGGCTGTACATCCAGCAGATCAATCACAACATGCCATTGTGTTCTGCAGGGAGCTTGGGAACTCCTTGCCCAGTTCCTTTTCACTTTGCATGGAACAGACTGACCAACACACCTTTAACCCTCACCCTAAAGCATTCACCAGCCCAGCTTTTTATTTATAACAGTGAGCTGCATCATCAAATAGATTGAGATACAATGGTTCGTTCCTGCTTAACCATAATGAGATAGCACTCTGTGTGGGATGTATTGGTGGCAAATGCCATTCATATCTCAGAGGAAAACTTTGTGTCAATGCCCCGATGAAAATCAGGCCAGTGGTAATAAAGGTAACTAAACACAGGATAAATGTTGATTCTAGAAGTATTTGGCTTTCCAGCTGCTTGTTAACCTGATTTATATAAAAATTTCACTTTGTTTTACTGCCCTATAATTAAATCTAAAACAGGTGGCCTATAAAGCCATCATGTGGAGAGCCCTGCAGAAAGCTGTCTTTTGGAATAGTATCAGGACACCCAGAAATGCCATGTTGTCCCATCTCAGGCATCAGGAGGGGCTCTGGGAAAACCCCCAAAGCCACAGCACTATGTGCGAGAGCTCCACAACAAAACACAGCCCTCACTCCTTTCTCTGGTAGGAAATGGGAACCCTTGAGTGAAGGCTTCTATGCTGAATTCTCATCCAGGAATTTTTCCAAGCCCTACCAGCCCAAATAACTCACACCGACTTGCTGCTGTTAGAAAAAAGACCTGTGCCAGCTTTTCTATCAGCTGTCTCTGCAAATCTGATATTTCTAGGACAGGCTTTAAATGCTCCCTGCCATGGACAAGAGAATGTTCCCTGGCATACAACCCAAGGGCTCGGAGAATCAACTCACACACTGTGCAGCCCCTCCCCTCGTACGGGTTCAGGGGTTATTTCAGAGTGAAATGGGACACCCCAGCAGAGCTTTGGCTCACAGCCTGCTCCAGATGAATGGGCTCTGGCAAGTAGGACATCCCTTCTATTCTGGCAGGTGGGACAGATGATGGGAAGCATCCTGGAGCAAGGACCAGCTTGGGGAAGTGCCTGGGCTGGGGCTGAAGTCCCTGTTCCAGTGACCAGGTGAAACAATGAGTGAAACCTGAGAAAGTGTTTCCCACACACACACATGCCAGAAACACAAAGGCTATGGAAAAGGTGACTGACAAAGGCTGGTTTGTGCTTGTTGGGGTGGGTTTTAGTTGTGCTTAAAGCTGCTAAGGCAGGTAAGGGCTTTATGCTGGCAGAGAGGATTTGAGCCTGCCCTGCCAGCCGGCGCTGCCCCGTGACCACCTCCACACCTGCCGGCTCCCAAACACGGGTGGGGACCCTGCTCAGACACACAGACCTGTTTGTGGCTTCTCCATGCTGGCACTCGAGCTCAGCTCTCCCACAAGGCTACCAAGAGTTTTGTATTTTGAAAAGACTAAAAATCCCCCTCACCACAACAACAAATGTAGCAGCCCAAGGAGAAGGAATCCTTCTCTGCTTTCCTTTCTCCACAAAAATGTACTGATGATTAAATAGAGACTTAGTGGCAGCATCCAACTCACACAAAAATAGCCACAGGCCCTCAAAATGTGATTCCCAAACACTGATCAAAGCGAACTGAGGCTGCCAGGGCTGATCAGCACCACAAGTAACTGTCACCTCACTCTGCCCTGCACGTCCCTTGCACGTATCTCAGTGACAAAGTTCTGCCTGGTGTCCTCATCTGCCACACCATGCACAGTCCAGGGAGCCCTCAGAGAGGTGAAAAACCTAAATTCAGCCAAAAGAACCTCTATATAAAACCTGTGGTATTTTCACATCTGGAATATGAATGCAAAGGAGCTACAGAAATATGAGTATTGTGCATGAAGCCAAGGTGGGAAAGGACTTTGTTAAGCACCTGTCTAAGAGTAATTTTTAATAAGGACACAGGACAAAAAGGTGCTTTCATGTGGCTGCAATAACTACAGGACTTCTGGGAAAAAATGTGAGAGGGCAAATAGCATCCCTGGCAGGTAGGAGAGTGCTGTTATACCTTTTTACAAAGAACAGGGGAACGGAGGAAAACAATTTGCTCAGGACAATGAAGGATCTATGGTCATGATGGGACACAAATTCTCACACTCGAGATTAGAGCCCTGTCCCATGGACACTGCAACATCCACCTCCTCAGAGAAACAACCCCATGGAGAGCTCTACACTACACATGTTGCTCCTGTGTTGCTCCACTGAGCCTGAGGTGAAGAAATGTAACCCAGTGTGGCTCAGAGTTCTGCCCTATGTGCAAGGGTCACCCAGCCACTGTCTCTAGCTGTTTCCATACTTGAAGTGCTTAAAAAAATTGAGAAAAAAATTTGATTCAAGCTGTTGCAGGGCTCTGGTATCTGAGCAGTTGGGTGACATTTAATGCTGTGTGCTCAGTCTGGCACTCACTGGACTCAGCCAGAGGTTTGAGCAGCTGAGAGCCAAGACTTCAGCACAAAAAGCAAAGTTACACAACCCAACAAGGAAGAGCTGCAGGGCATTCTTTCAGCCATCTCACTTTAATACACCCCAAATTACCTCTGACAAATTCCTGATGTTAAAACGTGAGAGTTGCCTTGTTCCTGCTGGGATTCACCTCCCAGGGAAGACCCTCAGAGCATTGAGTGGGGAGCAACAGGTCCCTGCATGTCCCCTGCAGTCTGGCTGTGACAAGGTGTGGGCAGAAGGGAAGGGGCACTCCCTGTCCACTTCCCTGGCTCAAGGTCTGCCTGGTGGGTTGAGAGGAGGACCAGTCTCCTCTTTTTACCCATTTTTATGTCCCCACTACCAGACACAGGCACATCAGTGATGCTTTTCATAAAGAAAAGACAAGGCAACCACTAGGATGCAGTAAGTTTGGGCAGAGAAACAGCTACACTTTGTTTTGAAAAAATCTCTTTTCACTTCAAGCCAGCCATCAGAGTATGGCAGTTGAACAGGCTGAATACAGCTGTTGTCAGAGCTGGTCCTCACTGAGCCTCTTTTCCAGCCCTGGAGGGATGGGGTTCACCTCCATGGGGATGCAGTGGAGAGGGAAGGAAGTCTAAGCTCCATGCTCTTTATGTGAATGGACCCTAAAAATAACACCCACACAGCACAGGTGTAGGTGGATTTTACTTAGGGAGGAAGAAGAGAGTCAGGAGTGCATCCTGCCACATTCCTACAGGTCAGTAAAGGTGGGCAAATGAGGAGCAGCCATGCCTTTACTCCTGCATTCCCTAACTAGTCATGATCCATCTATGGATCCACATCCACAGTGACACCTGTGTCAGACACATCAGGGAGTGTTTACATGCATCATCTGCCCAAGATACATTCAAGCACTTGTACATCCACCACTGTAATGCTGCTCACCCACTCCTGAGCCTACCCTAAAGCTAAATAAGCTAAATACCAGCAGATCGCTTTAGGATTAAACAGGCACAGATGTCCTGTTAGCATGACTTTCCCATGGAAGTGGCATCCTGCTGGCTCTGGAGAGCTGTTTGCTATGAGCTGTGTCATTTTCTGTTTTGCAACACACCAGGGAGAGGGGAGAAGCTGCTTCGAAAAATTCACCCTCCTCATGTAGCAAACACACACAGTGGCGCTGAGAGCAGGCATGCAGCACAAGTTCACAAGCGAGACAGAAATACAGACACACAGAAATAAATAACTGCCAGCAAAAACAGACTCGAAAAAGAGTGACACCACCCTCACTGCAACTGGATACCACAATAACTGCAAGCACAGGGCTGTGTTTCCTGACTGCACGAAGGGGAGCCCCCCAGTTGCCATTCCAGGACTCACTGCACCCCTCCCAAGCAGCAATCCCTCTGCCATGCAAAGGACTATCACGTTGCAAGCTGCCACTATTCAGTGACACAAACAGCAGAAAAAGCCACAGCCAGTCTCTCCCATGGGAGCATCGTGCTCCGAGTGCACAAGCAGAGAGGAGCTCCCGGAGCTCCGTGCCCCACATCCCGAGGGCAAAGATGGTGACAGCGGAAAGAGGGGCTCCGAGGGGCTGTGATATGGGGAGGGGGGGCAGCTGGCTGCCAAAACACTTGTAGATTGACTGACTGATAAAACGTGTTTGGCACACAAAATATCTCCCCCCAAACCGTGAATTCAGGCACACAGCCGGCACTTTGAAAGCAATTCCGGGATCCTCTCAGAGCCAGGTTCAGGATCCCCTGAGCACCTTCCCAGCTCTTCAGCCCATCCCAGCCGCCTCGCTGGAGGTGAGCACGGAGGAACCAGCCCGGAGAGACAACACGCACCCGTCAGGTGCCGTGATGCTGTTCCAAGGAAAAGCCGGGACGAGGAGCTGGGGTTTTTTACCTGGTAGACATCGCGGAGGCCACACCAGGCTCGCAGCGCCTGCCGGCACGCCCGCAGCCGGGCCGCGTACCATCGCCGCAGCGCTGCCACCGTCACCGTCCACACGAAGCGGCTGCCGCTGAACAGCAGGTCCTCCACCCCGCACATGAACACCGAAGCCATGAGCCTCTCCGCCGGGAGCACAAGCCCCCCGTCCCGGCTGGCTGCCGCTGGCTGCTCTCGCTGCCTCGCTCAGACGCCTGGCATGAGGCTGCCCGGCTTTATACGGCGGGCGGCGGGCAGGGGTGTTGCACAGAGCCAGGGTCAAGCCTTAAAACAAACTCCTCTTTCACGGCGCTTCCTGGGCAGATTCCCAGGCATGCCCCGGCTCCTGACGCCCAGCCAGCGGCTGCAGTAGCTCAGCCCTACCAGCAGCTCACACAGCAGCCTTGTCCTTAGCAGCTTATATAAAGCTCTGTTAAGCTCCAGTAGCTACCACTATGTTTTCTAATTAAATTTTAACCCTTTTGCCATATGCCCTGACAACAACCCCATTTAGATGCTGCGGGAGGAGAGGAAGCCGCTCGCCGGCGTTCAGCGCTGCCGCACTTCAGTGCGCTGGGCAGGCGCTCCACACACGAATCCCGCGCTATCTGCCTCCAACACCTCATTATCTGCTATACAGGGAACAAAGCTGTCATCGTTTCCTCCCGGCTGAGCCCGTGCTCAAATTATGCACTAGAAATTCTACTTGAAAAAGGCACTACTGGGAACCAGCAAGTGGAGGAAAGAAGGGGGGCAAATATCAGTCCTGCAGACATAGAATAGCTTGGAGGAGACCCTAAAGTTTATCTCGTTCCAGCCCCTCTGCCATGGGCAGGGACATCTTCCTCTAGACCAGGAAAGCCCCATCCAACCTGGCTTTGAACACAACTTGTGCCAGTACCTCACAGAAAAAAAGATGCACTAACTTCTTTTCCATCTCTGACTGTGGCAAATACCCACAGCACAGAGCCATCCCTCTGTCCCACACTTCCCCCTTGGTTGTTACATCATATGGGTAAAACACCCAAAACGTGCTAAAGAGATGATTTGCTCTACTCTTAAACTAACTCCATTAACACAGCACCTGCTGTATGAGAAAAACAAAGCTGGGCGTTGTGGCCGAGCTCTTTACAAACAGCCCACAGCAAATAAACACTGCAATAACAACCCACGAGAGACTCCAGTCTTGCCTCGAGCCAGTTTAAAACCAGACAGCACCCTGCCCTTCTGGGGCTTAAAGCGTTAATGGTCCCAAGCCGCGCCTCCCATTTGAGAGCTCTTCCCTATTTCAAGTTAAGGGAGGGTGGAAGACCCCCCGCGGATTTGACACTTCCTAAGCTTTTTGGGACAGAAGCTGCTGGGAACCAAATATGCCACCATCAGCACCTTGTTGAAGAAACTATTGAAAGAGCAGATTTTTGGCTAAAACCATCAGCAAGGCTGACCTGTAAGAACAAACTCTTGTGCAGTGCAATGAATGGAAAGGGGCAGGAGCAGCTTGGATCCAGGCTAGGTGGGAGAGCTAAATCCCACCGCATCGCTAGCACTGCTTCCCCCAGGGCACTGCCTGCCTGTCCCAAATGGTCCTCACGGGAGGAAGACACCTGCGTGCCCACAGCACAGCGAGAGCATTCACAAACCCCGCTTCATTCCTTATTAATCAGCGTTCTCCGTTCTGCAGGAGCTGGCGCGCCGTCCCCGCCGATGTGGCAGCTGGGTCATCGATGTAATTCTGCAGACAGATGCCTGCCCGCCTGTTTGAGACAGGCTTTGGACCTGTGTCTCCGAGATCACACTTTTCCCTTTCGTGCACAACAGAGTGGAAGCAGCCCTGCTCCTCTCGGTGCTGGTATCCCTTGGCTCTGCTGTTGCCAGGGAGTTTCGGTCCCTCCAAGCCTTGCTTTCATGTGGGGAAAACAACAACCATGTTTCAAATGGATAAGAAGCTGCTACAAGGTGAACTGAGGCAGAGAAGGATATGGCTTCTTGCAACAAGAGACAAGCAAAGATTTGGGCTCTGCATTGAAATCCAGCATCCATATTCCCACCCCAAGGGTTTTGTCATCCCTTGGAATCACTTAGAGCCTGTAGCCACAAAAAAAGTCTTCCTCCTCCTCCTCCTCCTCCAGTGTTGCCCACCACTGTGTTTAGAGGACTTTGACAGCAACCCACATGTAGCAAATGCAAAAAGTTTCCCTCTTCCACTGGGAGAGAGTGGTGACAAATATCCACGGGGTTATTCCAACAACCTGAGCCAGTACCAGTGCCAGGCTTGGCAGCAGGGAATTGCCTTTCCCTCACATTACACTGCTTTGGAGAGGAATCAGCCAGGAAAATCTCCAGTGGCATCCATGCACTGTGGTCAAGTCATATCCAAATTTAAACACAGGGATAAAAAAAAAAAAGATCCAGTTTTCAAGTGCCATTTCTAAAAGAAAAGAAAAGGAGCTTTATAGTGAAAGAAACCGTTCAGGGAACAGCCCTGTCCTGCGACAGGAAAATCCAACCCACCCACTAGGAAAAGTTTACATGGTTTTGTGCTGTGCCTGCTGTCCTCAGTGCCTTTTTGTTTTGCCCTTTTCCCCCTGTTGCCTGACCAGATTAAAAAATAAGGATGATGATTTTCTTCTTTTTCAGAGCTCAGTGGATCTGTAGTATGTTTTTCAGTTTGGGGTTTTTTTTCCCATGTTTGGTTTTTTCAATTGCTCTGTGATCCATGGTATCTTTACACTGAACTTACATGTCCTGCACAATTATTCTTTATGCTTCAAAGTTCCTGTGAGCCTAAGCAATGCCCTCAGATGCTCCATTTCAGAAGGTAGAGCCATAGGTACTCAGGCCTTCCCTCCTCAGTGCTCCCAGCTGCTTTGCCCATCAATATCCTGCTGACCTTGTGCAGGCTTTATGCTCCTACAGCAAAGTTACAGCTCCATGGGTAGGCTGGAACAAGGCAAGGACTTTTCCCCCACCTTTATTCAGAGTACACAGACTTCAAGTCCAGTCTCATGAATAAATCTTCAGCCATATTTCATCCCTTTGACAGATGAAGTAGGTGATAAAACAGGTAAGAATTAAGTCCCATCTGGACTTCACCTTCCCAGCTGACCCAAGTACACGAGTGCACTGTCCCTCAAACCTGGATAGTATTAAACACACCCAGAACAAAAAAGAGCAACAAAAGTTTGTGATGCAAAAGGCAGCTAAATGCAATTAGGATAATTCTGGTGGAGTTTATATGCAGTTGATGAACTATCCATTCACATCAGTCTTGGTCTTTTATTGAGTTCCGCTTTAAGAACCTGACTGCAAGTGGGTTAGTTTGAAATACCTAAATAATACCCAGGCTCCTTAGAGTCAGAATAGAAAACAAAATTTAGCAAGGGAAAGCCAGTAGGATAAATACCCAGGTGGTTTCCAAAGGCTGTACCATCCAGATTTCTATTCTGGGTGGAAAAGGAGGGCGAGAGAGAGCTCTCAGAAAATGTCTTTGTAGGTGTAGGTACCACTGTCAGGGGAACACTGGAGACAGCTACTGCACATCTGTTTGATGTACAGTCACATGAACAACACAGCATTCATTGCTGATAAGGAATAAGCCTACACAACAGTGATCTAAGGAGAATATCACTTTAAAAGGCAACAGAAAACTTGATGTGTAGCAGACTCATGCTTCTCATATTATTGACTGCAGATCCAGAATAATGAGCAATAAAAAGAACAAAGGTTTGCTACCAACATAATAGGAAAAGATGATCCCAAGTGGATTCTCAGGCTTCCTTGCATGTTATCTCCTATGCCCAAATTAATGGAACGAGGTTTAGCTGAATTGCTGCTCCTCTTTTCAAAGCTGCTCATATGAAGTTCACATGAATAGAGAATTCATCTGCCTGCGAGGCCAGAGGACAAGAGCATCAATCTGCTTTTAAATCTGCAACACAGTATTGCTCCTAGAAAGGACTTTTGATTAAGCATACAGGAAAGGAAACACACAAAGCCCCTGGTGATAGCTAATGAAATTAAAGCTTTGATAATTTTCAGTCTCTGAACCTTCCACAGCAAAAAGTGAGTTATTGTTCAGATTCTGCAGGATCGCAATGTCTGTCCTGACCAGAGCATTAAAACATGCTCTAATCCATAACTGCATTCGTGTTGATTACACATGATTGCAGCCAATAGTTGTAACATTTTGTAGAGTGAGCAGTAAAGTTCAGGGAACACAAAAAACCCCACCAAGCACCCTCAGAAAGCTATGAGAGATAGTTCTGTTTCATGGCACACACCACTATTGACATCTGCTGTTACTGCAGCTCCAAGGGTTCCAGCCTCAAGCCCTGACCCCGGGGTGGGCTCAGGGAGATGAGAAGCATCACTGAGGTCCATGCCAGAACCCAAAACCCTGTGGTACCACAACACTATCCTCTGAATTCCCACCAGGAACCAGCTGCAGTCCCACTTCATCCTGCTTCACCCAGATGTGTTTCTCCTTTCTGTACAAACCTCTATGCAGATTTTCATCAAAATCTTCCCACTTTGCTCAAGTTAGAAGCCAACAGCACACAATTACGCTGCTTTTAAAAATAAATTTCAGAACTGCTCAAAGGTGCTGTTTTATAGGTGGTTTCATGAGCACGAACAGCATGACTGCTTGGGAATTAAGACTTTCAGACAATGCTGAAGGCTGCATATCCCCTACAACTTTATGTTTTAAATTCCTGTCAAGCTGTGAGCATTAATGCAATTAACCCCAAATAAAGATGAAGCCACTTTTCAAAAATTGGTTTTGCTACTCTCTGGCCCTTAATTACCAACTTAAATATAAAGTGAAATGCAGACATTGGGCACTCTCTCTTTGATGTTCTAACCTCTCAGTACATAAGATGCTTAAGGAGCAACACCAGTGCACGGGATAAATCTGTAATCCAACCTGCCCTGATCAAGAGCTTTTGAAGCAAGATTCAAGTTCTGGTAAAAGTGTTTGCAAACCAATTTGGTTCCTTGAGATTATTTTTTTAAAAAATGAATCATAATGTGCCTCTAACTAACCTACTTAATCCTTTATATTACCACAAATTTGGGGACCTCTCGGAAATTAAATCTACACTTCCACAAAGATTTATTTACTGTCATTCACATTACCAAATTTTAATTTAGAAAGAATGAAAGGGCCATGCTACTCTCCTAGTCAAGGCTAACATCAGCATCCAGCATAGCTATTTATTGATCAGGTTCTACACCAGGAATTTCAATTCCCAGCTTTTGCCCACTGACCTGCACCTATGTCAAGTGCCTGATGCAGCTGAAAGCCACAATTACACCCAAAATGATCCACAGCTCCAGAGGGAGACTGATACTTAATGCTCTCCTCTCTGGATGAGGCACAGCCTCTAATAAGCTTATTTAACAGCAGCCTTGCATATTTCTAAATGAGGTGCTGATGTTTTCCCTCCTCTCACACAGCCTGGGCTGTACTATATTGCTCTACTCTAATGATATAAACATAACACCGTGGCAAAGACATTTTTAAAGATGAACAGCCACTGTGCCAGAAACACAGATTTCCTGCAGTCTGCATCCCATAGTAAACTAATTAGCACTTCACATCAAAAATGAAGTGCCACTGTCTTTTAACTTTATAAATGATTAAGCAGCTGCTGTCTGATTCCTCAAACAGTAAATTCCATACCTGCCATACCCAGAACTACAAAATCAGGTCAGGTTCAAAACAAGTAGCAGATGCTCCAGTTTCACGAGTCAGGGTTTATCATCTTGTGCTACCACGCTGTCACCATCAGAACAACATCACCCAGTTTTCAGAACACAAATCTGGCTCCTCCAGTAGCCTGTGGCCAGTGCAGCAGGGCTGTAATTTGGTACAGGTCCACTGGCTTCAGTGAAACCTCACGTGTCCAAACACACATAATCAGCTGGGGATGTTCAAGGAGTCTACGTGACATCTGGCAGCAGGACTTCTAACACAGGTCACTAATAGCATATACCTACATTCAATTTGTATTTAAATTTTTATAAACATGTATTTTTAAGGCAGGAGAACTTTACAGCCTCAAAGTCAGTTTGCACTGAAAAGATACCTAGTAAGGAGAAACACCAGCCTGGATTTGTGGGGAAAGAAGGATCAAGAAATGGGAGAAAAAAATTTGGTCTTCATCTGAAAGAGGATTTGTTTCTATCACACACAACAGAGTCTCTGAATGCTTTCCTACTACACTTGTATGTCCTTTCTCGGCCACATGGGTGATGGTCAGCAGAGCAGGATGGGGACCTGCAGGAAGACTGACATCTACCCAGGCACCAGCACCATGGTCTGCAGCTGTCTGGGCACAGAGACCTGCCCAGGGACACAGCACAGTGGGTCAGGATGTGACACTGCCTTCCCTGCTCCAGGATGGGGCAGGACCCTGGAAAACTACCCTCTTGTTCTCTGCTTTGTGGGAAGGGCTTCCTTCTCAAGGAAAGCTCCTTCAGGAGAGGAGAGTCATCAGCAGTGACATGGGAAATCAGCCTGCACTTGATGCTGCTCCCAAGTCACATCTGGAGGAAATGAGAGATCAAAGAGCACAGGGTGGAAATGTGGAGCATCCTCAGAGCTGCAGAGATTGGCACCACAACCACCCTCCCAGAGAGGGCTTCCCCCAGAGCCTCCCTGAGGCAGAGCTGCCAGAGGAAGTGATTCACCCCCACCAGCCCCCTGCGAGAGGGAGGGCACCCTGACCCCAGCTCAGGGCTATCCTTCTGGGAAGCATCCATGGGAAGTGATGGCACAGGGGAGAGAGACTGTGGCTCCCTTTGGAAGCTGAGACAGGAAAAGTTATTTCTCTCCAAGCTGCTGATTTCATCTCATTGCTTCCTAACTAGGTCCCAGCCCAGCAGCAGGTCACTCTCACTCCCATGCAGGCTGTGCTGTGTGTTCTACCCCAATACCAGCCCTCAGAGATGGTCCCCAAGCCTGAGAGGGGACAAGGAGCCTCCAATGAGGGACTGAAACCTTGCTGAGCAAAGGGACAGGAAGCTGTCCCATGAAAATAAATTATAGAAAGAGGCAAATGCCCTCCACACCTCCAATCTCAGTGTTCTTGTACCTCTACCTCCCTCAAACTGGCAGGGGAGTAATAAAGTGCACAAAATACCTTCAGCATCCTATATTTGGAGGCAGAAATATAACATCCTCTGTGCACTGACACACCATGATGATAAGATTTCTACCTCCTGTGCCCAGTTAGTCAGGTGAGTCAGTACAGTCCCTTCACCTCCCACCCAGACCTGCTGCAGCAGCCTCCTAGCCACTGGAGCAATGCCCAGTTCCTCTCTTTGGCTGAACACTCCTCCTGTCCATTGCCTCACTGGAGCCCTGAAATGCTTCAGGGTCTTATCACAGAAGTGGCAGGTTCAAAGTCTGGAGGACCAAAGGGTTCCAGGCAGGTGACACATCCAGGCTCACCAGTTTGTCCCACACTTTCCTGGCAGCTGGAGGGTTTCCTCCCCAGCTCTGGTCACTCAGATGGACACTGTGCTCCTCAGCAGGTGCCACACCTGCTCAGCTTCCCTCAGGCACTGGTCCATGGTGGATGCTGCCATTGCCCTGCTAATGTCCCAGACAAAAATGGGGCAGTGTCTCCTTCATTTTGAGTCGTCAAGGAGTATTAAAGGGAGCCTGGAGAAGCCAGGTAATTACTTCTGGATGAAGTATTTCACAGTAGATAGAAGTACGTGAGGAGCGTGAAAATCCACGGCTGCCCCAGCTTTATGATTATTTTATAGCCTCATTAATCTGTGGCAAATGGGGCAGAATTACTACATAACCTAAATACTGGGCAGAGATCTACAGCCCTGTAAGAGGAAGCATAAATGAGATAGTAAAGTTTCAGCATTTGGCATGATATATATGGAGACAAAGACAAAAATAAGAACCCAAACCTACCAGTTTCCTGACAAGAATCTTTTAAAGAGTGAGAATAAGTGATACCTAAGTCTCATAATTATATCCTCAGTGCATTCATTCTCTTAGGATGAGTAACTCAGGATGCTGTAGCTTCCAGAAAAATCATGACTCAGAGCAATGCTCTGCCCTTGATTAGACCTCATGGGTCATGCCTAGCCCAGGAAAGGTGTGCACCTAGGAAAGGACTTGGTCTTCCCTATGCACCTGCTCAGATGACAGAGTTCAGATCACTGCACCCCATCAAACATGAACCAAGACATCATCTGGGATGCCTTTGTGCTTCTTCTCCCTATCCCCAGTTCCAGGCCACACACCCAGCAAAGCAGGATTCATTTCTGTGTCCATTCAGCATTTGGCACTCCAGAGCACCAATACGGATACAAGCATTCCACCAAAATCCTTATTTAAAGTAACCCAGCCCTATGGCTGCTGGTTGGCAGAGGCTGGCAGGGATGAGGGCAGCAGCACAGCAGAGCAGCTGATGCTCTCCCAGGGCCACCAGCACTCAGCCCCCCCACTCCAGCAGGCCCAAGAGAAAGGTCCTGTGGACATTCTTATCTGGGACTTGATGCTGCACGACCTGAAGACAGCAGATCTTGTTGCACCTGCTATAGGTGAGCTTAGTTCAGATCCTTTTGAGGCAGAACTGTGCACTTTCCCAGCCAGTTTTTGCTGGGGGACAATCACTGACCAGTGGAAAGAGAGAGGACTGGTAAATAAAAGAGGCAAAAAGAAATTGGTACTGTAAATGTATATAACAACTTGCCAGCACTTTTGGTGCTATGGACTGATGTTTTCTGTGAACACAAGGCTGCTGCAATTGTGCTTCCAGAGCTAGGAAGCACAAAAACAACATTTCACAATGTCTCATCTGTTGCTACAACAATTAGTGCCTCATTTTATTAACAAAGTACCCGTACAGGGCTCATTTGCCAGCTCTGAACAAAAAAAAAAACAAACTGGGCAATAACCATTTAGAATTTGAAAAGAGGCAGGTTGGGATATTTTGTTGTTAGACCAGATGAGCTCTGGTGTAAAGCATCTCTTGAAGGTGAGCCTGGGTTCTGGGTGTTTGGCTGTGGGAAGGAAACAAGCTGAGCAGCTCATGGCATTTTCCCAAAGAGGGGTCACATTGTGGCTCCGGGGTGCAAGGAGCAGCTGACCCAAAGGAGAAGGGGAAGGAGCAGCCATTGAAAGGATGTTTTCATCCTCAGAAGGCATCCAAAACAAACAAGCAGCGTGCCATGGGCTTGATCCAAAGCCCATTGAAATCAGTGGAAAGCCTCCAGCTGCCCTCAATAGGCTCGTGGGGAGGCCGGGCATGCCTCGGGAGCCCCACGCGCTGCCCCACCAACAAACACACCGACCCCCACGGGCATCTCACCTCCTGCAGCTCCTCCTGCCACTGCTGTTCTGCTCTCCTGGGCCCCAGCAGGCATTCTGCAGTCATTAGCTGTTCAAGGCACCCAAAATCATATCATATTGAATGTACACATATAAAAATAGATTTTTTTTTTCTACCTAGCCCCAGGAACACAGGAACTCATGCAGGTCATGAATCCATTGCCCACGCAGCTGTGGCCCACAAAATCTGCACCAAAAACCTGAACCATAACTCTGCTTCTGTGCTTCCCGCGGTCCCTTCTGTAGCCACCACACGGGTCAGTCCTCCCCCAGCTGCCACCCTCCTGTTTGCCCTGAAGCTTTCAGTAGCCAGACAAGAAACCTGCACTGATACCACAGAAATTCCAAGTTCTTCTCACCAAGACAGGTCAAGTTTAGACAACACATTTTGCACATTCAGCTGAGCAAAGTTCCTTCAAAAGCGAGGAGTCCAATTTCCCCTCCCTTTCTGTAAAGAAACCACCACGATGCCAGCAGCGGTATCAGATGCCGCAGGGTGGGAGCGGTGACGTCGGGAAATGTCACAAACGCAAACAATGAGAAAGGAAGCAGGAGGGAAAGGCGGAGGGCACGGCTGGGATGGGATGGGATGGGATGGGATGGGATGGGATGGGATGGGATGGGATGGGATGGGATGGGATGGCCACGGGGGCTGTGGCCCCTGCTGAATCAGCCCGTTGAGGACCTCACCCCTGTGGGAAGCAGGATGGGGTGCTGGGCACGGAGCCTGGTCCCAGCCAGGTGAGGTTCGCCCACACCTCACCCTGTTCTCGCAGCCCCGCCAGGCACATGGGGCACAGCAACTCCCCCCTTGCCAGCACATCTGTCCCCACAGCTGGTGACCGATCCAGATGGCCAGATCCAACAGGAAAAGCTGTGCAACCCCTTATCCCAATATTTGTGGAGGATGAGGACAAGGGCCCAGGGCGGGGGTGTCACCTCAGCCCACGACTCAGAGTCACTCATTTTGTAGGGGAGAACAAAAAAGGAGAGACATGGTAAAGCCCATTCTCCTGTTTTGCCAGAGGACTGTTGATAAAACAGGCTGTTAAAACTCATCTTAATATAGTTTGGATCCAATGTTTTTTTCTGGTTTTTAGCCCTTTTTAACTTTTCCCTCATCACCTTGGCCAAAAGGGAAGCAGAGCAGACATGCTGAGAGTGGGGCTTTAGCCCAGCCAGGCTCCCCACAGTTTCCTAATCTCTCTTCTGGCCATCCTGCAACAGCATGAACTCCCCAATGGGGGTCAATCTGCGACCATTCGTACGCTTTAAAAAGTTATTCCTGCTATAATGGGTACAAATGAGAATTCCACATTTGTTAACAATTATCCCAGGCAATAACTTTAGTCTCCCCCTCACACTTCAAAAGGAAACAATGCAGGAACTGAGTAGTACCTGTTGGCAGAGAAATTTTTAAATAGAGGATAAGAGAGGCTGAAATGGCTTCCTAAAAGAAAAAATCTCATTGCTTCCTTGTCCCCCCACCCCTTGGGTTGTAAAGCAGACTTGAAAACTGCCCTTGCCATTATCAGAGCTGTGATTCAATCAGCATTTCATGGTCCTAATTAACGGGTATTTGTTTTCATGGGTGTGATTCCTCACTTGCCAAGACTGCAGAATTATAATGCATTTTTCTCTTCCTCCTTGGAGAGGACATGAGAACTTAGCCAGAGAAAGGAAGCCATTTGGAGCAGGAAGAGGATGGTTGGAAACAGAGCTGGGGTGGCTCATACTGGGGCCTTTCTGAGGTCAGAGGACAAAACTGACTTTTTTTTTTTAAGTCTGCTGTTCTCATTTACATTAATGGGCAGCACTGTAGCACAAAAGGCCCTTTGCCTGCCTGTTTGAGCAGGTCCTGTACTATGAGGATGCTTCCCAAAAACCCTGTTCCCACCCTGCTGTGCACGTGGTTGGAAGGGGACAGGGGACACCCAGCCCAGGGAAAACAGAGCACCCGGTCCTCCTCTTCCTACAGTTCTACATCAGGAGGAAGGAGAACTCCCAGCCACTGCTGACTGGACCCTGCTACACCCAGTTTCATTCCCTCCTGCCCCATATACCTATTCCTCAAGACAGGTTGCAGCTTTTGGGCAGGAACAACTGCAGGACTAGGGTTTTGGAGGGTAAAGAAAGCACAGCTGAAGGCTGAAAGAGGCTCAAATGTCCCACAGGGTGCCTGCAGAGACAGTGACATTGCTCCTTAGGGGCACAGATAGAGGGGACTGTCCCTCCCCATCACAGCCCTGTCCTTCCCACCCTCCCCAGGCACGAAGTGGCCTTAGCAGGACATGGGGATATCTGTCCCTTCTGCACAGAGACAGTAAGCTCCTTCAGCACACAACTAAGCCATGGGTAGAATTCACACAGAAGGGGAAAATAAATTCTGGGATTCGAAAACAAATCGGGTCGGTGTTACATTTTCANAAAAAAAAATATATATATATAAAGAGTTACATTGAACATCCTTTCCCCCCTTCCCCTGCTGAATGTTAAATTAAATAATGCCTCCCCCTACCAAGAGCACAGCAGCCACGGGAATACAATTCCTGCTTCTGTATTGCTAAGTGATGTGTTGGCCTTACAGCAGGTAAAATTGTAGCACAGCACCATCTGTTCCTCAATATGCTTGCTGCCAGTTTCCATCGCAGGGATTTACTCCCAGAGCCCTTCCAAGGTAGGGCTGAGCTGCTGGGCAGAGTGTTTGTCATGAGAGAAAGGGATCTGTCACCTGCCCACTGCCTTTTTGGGACACAACCTACTGAAATGTGGGGACAGAACATTTACTTTCTGTCATACAGCACAGGCTCAGTGTCCCAGCTCCAGTGAATAGCCCCTGATGATGCCACACATCCTTAAAATATTGCAGAGGAAGGCACATTTTCCAGCTGTTTGTGCCTTATGCCAGAGCATGTTTAGATCAGCGATTTCTCCTCTAAATATTCTGAGAGTTGCTGCAAATTTTCCACTATGATAAAGTGGAATGAGAAAAGCAGCCAATGGTTCCACATCTTTAGGCTGAAATTTAAGGGACTTGTACACAAGTACTTGTGAAAGCCTCAGACAGCAGTCAGGCAGCTTCCAGCTTCTTGTGTGAGATGGTTTCAGGCAGATCTCAAACAGTAACCAAAGCACCAGGGAGCTCAGTAGGGAGCAGACCCCAAGGGTGACCCAGGGGGAACTCGGGGGGTGCCAAGCCCCAGTGCTGGGGGTGCAGAGCCCTCCCAGGGCTGCCCCATCTGCAGCTCCCTTAAGCTACTGCTGAAGGACAGACCTGGCAGGCAGCAGAGCAAAACCCTCACCCCAGCTCGACTCAAATTCCTGCTGTTCTGCCTGTGGAGCAGCTGGTGGGGCTCTGTGCTCAGCAAGGGCAGCAGAGCCCACCACAGCTGGAGCAGCTCTGGCTGTGGCTGCAGCAGCAAGCGTTTTTGGGCTGTGAGGTTCTGGCACAGGTTCCAGCACCTGGCCCGAGCCAGGGCAGCATTCCCGCATGGTTAAGCCTCCATCCCCTCAACACCCATGGTCAGCATCATGTCCAAATGGATGCCTAACCCACCAGCCAGCCCAGCAATGGCAACCACACCAGGAGCAGGTCTGCCATGAGCAGCACCTGTGCAAAATAAACTTGTGAGAACCCTTTGAATGCTCTTCATGCTCTGTCACTTCTGATCCGAGCTCCAGGAGCACCTCCACCAACCACAGGGACATCCCCCCACTCACAAGGTGATAACAGTCTCCCAGGTTCAATCAGCTCATCAACTCAAACGAGTTCCTCTCACCTGAGACTCAGGAGGCAGGCACCTTCGGGAAGGGAAAGCTGCTTGCACACCTCACCCTCTGCCACACGCCATAAAACTCTCCTTAACCCCGTGTCCAGATACTCTGCTCAGTCCCCCGACCTTGGCTTGGGTCTTCTGCACAGCCTCGTCCGTGGGGCTGTCACTGGCCAAAGGCTGCTGGCCACACACCGCGGCACCCGGGCTGGTGGCTGCAGGCAGGGGAATTCCTGCAGCACCGGGAGAAGCGGCCAAGCACCTCCCAGGGCACCCGGGACAAGAGAGCGCCTGTCAGCAGACGAAAGCAATGAGCAAACTGGTTCAGCCTGTTGCTGCCTCTACTGAAGGCCAGCTCGGCACAGGAGGTGTTTAAGTCATGTGTTTGCTCCTGCCCCAGCTTGGAAGGGAAAAAAAAAAAAGTGGTTTCATAGGATTTAAGACTTTCACCTCACTGCTTTCAAAGAGGTTATTAGATGACTGAAATAAGAACAAAACAAGACCTAGAACCTCAGTGCCAAAGTTGCAGCAAAACAAACCCTTCCTCCTCCTCCTTCTCCCAAATGTTTTTATATGTACCTACTCTTCTACAGCTGTAATTCGATTGTTCAGTCAGGAATGGGGAGTCCTGTTTCCACTTCTCTTCCCTCCAGCTCCATCTATCTCACTGGCTGTAAGAAATCAAGACAACCAGCATCACTTTACAACCAACCAGCCCCCATCTCCCATGGAAGGAAAGGAGAGGATTCAGCAATGCTTCAAAAAGGTCCAGCTGATCTAAAAGTACAATCTGTTATACTCTTCTTATACCTTAACTATCTCAACTCCCACGGTTGCAGGTTTCAGTAGCTGTTCTGTTGCCTAAGGGAAGCACCACACAAATGTACCAAAACACACAGCTCTGAGCCAGCACAGGGCCAAGGGAAAGGCTGATGGCAAGCTGAGCCAGCCTGGCACAGGAGCCACTGGCCCACCTCTGCCATCAGAAACACAATATCGCTTCAGTTCGTCAGGAGAGTCCCAAGGAGCTCAGAACTTGGGATGCTTTTTCTCATTTCGCCCAGTAAAATTCCTTCCTCGGGAGAAGTCACTGGACACCTCATTCTTCATCACTGCAGCACTGTTACTGCCCGGGCTTTGCTGCATTTCAGCACTCCAGTAGAGACCTGATGCTGTTTGGGGAGGGATTCCCCTGCTTCACTGTGCATCCCAGAGGTGTGTGTAAAATCAGCACCCCCAAAGGAGCCACTGCCTTGCCTACAGCATGCAGAATGCTCCACTTGGAGATCTGGACATTCAGGATTTAGAACATCTCAAAGCAGCTTTGCATGAGTGCACTTCTGGCCTGTTATTGGACTGCTCTGCTGGGAGAAGCCGAATCAGTTCATACTCACAGTTCTCCAGCCTTTGCCTATCTCAGTTTTATACACCATCTATGGATTTCATCCTTTTCATTATTTCACTATTTTTTCAGTGTCTTTATGGGGCACTACAAAGCAGAATATCTATTTTGCCTTGCAAAAATCTCATGCATCCTAAATGGAAACATTTTTCCAGATTTTTACTCACAGTCACACGGAACAACCTCCATGTCCCAGCCTGTAATAGCAGACATGGGTTACAGAAAACACCAGGTACACAGCTGAGACCCTGGTGCAGACTGAACCACAGCACAGCTCCATGGTGACATTCCTGAGCGCCCCAGCCCAGCAGCTACTCCTGCTGCATGCCTTGGTTCAGTCCAGATGCAAACCTCTCCCTGCTTGGCATCTTTTAGGTTCATATCTGCATAATCCTTCCCTCCATTAGACTAATGAATGAAGAGTTTCCAAGGAGCAAAAATATATTTGTTACCTAATTACAGGAGTCAGGCCGAAGCAGATCCTTTAAACAAACACATCCTGACTAAGCTCTTCTAACCCTGTTTACCCAATCTCCCCCCTCCAGCCCCTGGGTATCCCCAAAAAGCAGCAGCACTTTGCTGCTGCAGGACCGGTCTTTCCACGGCCCAGGGCACTGGCGACTGTTTCAAGCCTGCCCTTATGCAAGGAATCCGTCCAATTCGCCTCCTGGGTGAATTCTGTTTCTGCTCCCCTCCTGCATCCACACACCTGCTCTTAGAGAGGGCAGCTCCAGCACTAAAACCATCCAACACTGCCAAAATCTCCTGCTCTCCCTGGCTTTTCTCCTCGGCAGCTGCAGCGTGCATTGCTTACAGTTTTGGGGGCCCTTGCAGATAAAACTCAAGCCTAGGGGAGCTGTCCACACTGCTCGGGCAGCCCCCAGGGACTCCAGGGTTGCCAACCTCATGTCAAAACCCGTATTTTTAATCCCCGTGGTCACAGTGATGACGGTGGCAGCTGGCAGGACTTGCACCAGTTTCAACCCTCCCAACACCTGAATTACTGCAGTATACAGACAGCCAGAGAAATACAGGAGAAAAAAGCCCATCCTGGAGTATTTCAGCCCTATGGACACAAAGTGAGACCTTTCCCAGCGCTTGCGTGGTGTGGCTGGCACGGAGGGATGCCAGCTCGCTGTGGTGCCCGGAGCCTGTCCCACGACAGGGAGGAGGAGCAGGGGGCACAGCCCCAACGAGGGCTCCCACCACCAGGCACAGCAGCACAGGGCACACACACTGCCCCAGCCCCTGATGCACTCCCGCAGCCCTTAAAAGCCACCCCACAATTTTATTAAATTTTATTGTACGGATACCACGTCCTCCACAGGCACCTTCCCGCCTCCTGCGGCGGCGATGCTCTTCAGGAAAGCCAAATTTACCCCCTCTCAGTTAACACCCGCTAATCGGCCAGCGGTCAGAGTCCCACCGTCGGGCTGAGGTTAAAAGGATGGCGCTGATCAAAAACTCGGTGCGGCCGCGGACGGAGAGCGGCGCTGGGCGAGCTCGGCTCCCGGCGGGATCGATGGCGGGCAGTGCCTCACTAGAGGGCAGCCGGCACTCGGCTCCCGCAGCCCCGACCGCCGCAGCGCACAGCCTCAGCCGCCGACACCTCCCGGGGAAACTGATAAACGGCACCCTGGCGTTTCAGAACCATCCGTGTGGCTGAGGGAGAAATAAAACCCTTTATTAACCCTATTCTGTGCATGTGGTGTGGCTCAGACGCGGGCTGGGACTCGCACAGAGGCACTTTCCTTGCTCCCAACACCCTGACTGCTCAAATCCCCTCATCAGCTCCAATATTCAACCCTGCTTTTGATGGTTTTCTCCACAAAAGTGACAATATTTAGTGTACAATAAAGGTTTTTTAGCACAACCTCTGAATTTGTCTCCACGACCTCAGGAGACAGAGGCACTGAGTATTTGGCTACCTACAGAGGTGAAAAAACAGCAATTCATAAAAAATCCCAGCAATTCACACACACACACAAAAATCCAGGCCATAATTTTGTTTTCTTGCTTATACCAGACAAATATAAATCAAAGAACTAACAGCACCACAGAAAATTTCCCCTTTCCCATGGGAATAGCCAGGACCTCACCCACTAAAATCCTTCATGCCAGAAACAATGAGATCTAACCCCAGTGCTGGGAGACCTACTCTGCATTTTAGGTATTTATGGTAGATGCTTACCATGGTGCAATTGCCTTTGTATGGCAACAATATCTTATCCCATTAGGAAATACCATGGGAATAGGGATTTAGGGTGGATGGTGTAAATTCTCTCCAGGATTTAATAACCTCCACTGGGACTGATTTGCTTAGTTAAACATATCAAATATTCCCAGTGGACCCTTTTCTGATGGCATTTTATTTATGTGAGGGACCAGCAGCCTGATCCTAAGTTTTCTAGAGCCTTTCCAGGCTGGGTCAGTCCCTCCAGTGCCAACAGATGGTTCTGGAGGGGCTTGAACCCAGCACAGCCCCATGTCAGCAGGGACTGCCTTTCAGTCAGTTCTTCATATTTTAACTAACCAAATTCAGTTTTATTATAGATAAAAGTCTTCACAAATTGATCTCTGTTAGAAGAAAATTGCTGTCAGAGTAGAAAGGAACATAATTTAAAATACACAACAAAAAAAGAGCATTGGTCTTTAAGAAGAGGACAATTTTCTTTCTTATAAGTTGTTCTCAGCACTTCAAGGCCATCCAGCTCCCAGTCCCACATCCAGACCCCAAATGTGAGATCCCAAATGTCTCCTATTTTCAAGGAGGGAAACACATTGTATCCAAGAATTCCCCTGTGAGAAATCAGTCTTGCCCACAGCCACCACGTAATGAATGTTTTCCTGCTCAGTGTATTCTAAGAGCACACTGGCAAGCTGGAATGTGTTTCATACACATTTTTTCCAGTCTGTCCCTTAATCCACCTGAACTCATAGCGAAATGACAGGACAGAGGTCACCCTTCACTCTGTTACTAGAAAGTGAGCCCGGAGGAATCCCGCTGTGGGAAACAATCTGCAGGGCAGCACGTGAAGTCACTGCTTGAGACACCTGCAGTAGCTTAGAGACTTGGACAGAATGAAGAATTAGCCTTTTTCCAGGACTGCTGAATATTATTGCTCCCTTCCTCGAACATGGATTTTCACTTATGTATACACCAGAAATGAGAAAGCAAGATGGCTTGTATTAAAGATCATCCTAGGACTTTATAAGCAACACTTATATACCAAAATCTCATATTGGACTTCTTTTTTTATTTTATTCTCCAACTCCAGTAATTTAGCAGCACATATTGATTATGAAAGAATGGGCAGAGCTAAATAAGCAGGATGCAGGGGCAGCCAGGAGTAACTGCTGAGCCAGAGAAAGGACTAAAAAGAATAGGAAAAATATTATTATCACTTAATCAAAAAGGATTAAAGAGAGAGTCCACATCTTCCCCCATTTGAATGGCAAACGTCCCATCAGATTAAAGACACCATTTAAAAACAGAATGTCTTCCATCAGAAGCCTGGGTACAAAAAGGAAACCAGCTCATATTGTCCAGAGACTCAAATATTATTTCAGTGTATTCTAAAAAAGAGAAATGTATAGAAAAAAGATAATATTTTTTTCTTTTTCCTCAGCTAAAAACATCTTCTGGCAGTGACCCTGGTGCTTTCCAGTGCAGGACCATGGGCACTGCTGGGGCTGACACAGGGCTCATGACCCACGGTGGAGGCAAAGTCCCTCCCAGCAGTGCCAGCTCCACATGGGATACACGGGATGACCCCCTTCACCCTGCCCTCCTCAGGGGGCTCACACCAGCAGGAGGCTGCAGCTGATGCTCAGGGCATTGTTTGAGGTGAATATTAAGTTATCTGTGTTCTGGATGGGATCCTGGAAAAGCTCCCACCTTCCCAAAAGTGAGCTGCAGCACAGGGCTAGGCAAAACCTCCCCCAGCCCTGGGGACAAGGGGACAACACAACCTTCTCCCTCCTGTAACACAGCACAAGCTGCCCTTCCTCTCCTCAAACAGGACTGTATTCTACTGTCTAAAACCAGGAAAAAAAGAAACAGTGTATGGGGACAGGATTAGTGTTCAAAATTAATTAACACATAATGCCCCAACAAATGAGTTTCATCCCAGTTTATTCACTCCATCCCAGAGGGAGAACATCTTTCTTATCAAAGCAGCAGAGAAAGTGAGGACAAGTCTAATAAAAAGACAAGCTGTCCTTCCGAGAGTTGTTATTTTTAACTAATTATCCTTGTTTTGTTCCATGTTACTTTAATTAAATAGCTGAGATCGTGGTAAGAGCCCAGTCTTGCACCAGCACTAATCTGCAGTGCCCTGCAAGGCAACGAGGGGCTTGGCTCGAGCTGCTGGGAGGCTTTGCCACATTACCTCAGGAGAGGAAAAATCTGTGTCCCTGCAGAGCTGTGACTGTGCTCTGTGTGTCAGGGGGTGTCACATTCTCCAGGGGATGTCTCCTAACCAGGCACCTGTGCAGCAATGGTGAGGTTAACACGTCACCATCAGACACCCAACTCTTCATTTCTTCTGGTCCGTAACAGCGCCAGAGATAGGGTTGGGGTTTGGTGATTTATTTTGGGGTTTCAGTGGGGGTGTTTTTTAAGAAATTTTCAGGTATTCTTCCATCAAGAAGAACCCTCCTAACCAAACATCACTCTGCTCAGTTGTAGTTAAATAAAAGCTCAGTCTACACACAAGATCAAATCCAGCAAATGCTCAGACACGACAAACTGTTCCTAAAAGCCCGTCAGACAAAGCAGGGGCCTGCCCCAGGACCAGTGGCTGTGGGAAGATGGCACTACAACACACATCCATGTGTTCTATCTCAGGATGGGCCAGTTTGCAGTACCACACACCCAAACTCACAGTTACTGGGGCAGAAGGAAGGAATATTTTGAGGGAGGAGTGCAGAGGTTCAGCTGGCAGCACGCTCTGAATGCGGTTCCCGCAGCGTCAGGCACTTCAGCATTAGAGGCACTCTCCCCACCAAACACAAATCCAACAATTCCACTTCATCTCTGCGCCAGCCAAATGAATCCCCCGTAGGGTTCCCAGTGCTTGTAATTTTCCAAGGAGCAGGGCTGGCAAGTCTCCAGCCCTGACAGCCTGCAGGACCCTTTGCAGCACACTGAGGGTCCCCCCACCAGAGCCTTGGAGCAAGAGGCAGCGGGACCTTGCTGGAGAAATGACCCTGTGCCTTAGCTAAGGGTTCTCAGGTTAGAGACTTCTGTCTCCAAATTGGGCTCTGATAAATGATGTTCTGGGGCAGTAATCACTAATCCTGTAAGAGGAGACCTCGATGACAACAGCAGTGAGTCATTCCCCTTGCATACAGCCCCCAACGCCTTTCACTCCCCCTTCCAGGATTTGATTCACAACAGTCCCATCTGTTTTCAAAGCTTCTTATCTGTTTGCTTTAGCCTGCAGCTCACAAGTTTGCTCTTTTTCCCTTTCCTTAGGGAAAGGCCACGTACCAGCGTGGGCAGTGGGTTTGGGCAGCAGCAAGGAGGAATGAATGGACGTGGCTTCTGTAATCACTGGTCTGAGTGATCTCTGCACCCTGAATCACACTGCTGAGCCACTCTTTGCAAGTGCTGTCCTACACAGCTGCAGCTGAATTCAGCCTGGAAAAGCATCTATTCCCTTCACCACCTATGAAAGTTTCTTTTCCTTTAGTATGAACCATTACACGTAATACCACCTAGAAGAAGATGACAGGCAAAAAAA
>VXAC01004986.1:765906-792460 GCA_013399225.1 Rhipidura dahli | reverse complement strand
AAAAAAAAAAAAAAAGGACACTTTATAAAATGCATATTAAGTGTAGAATATTAGTTCCAAAATCAAAAAATGCCAGCTGTTGGTTCTGCTGTTTTTCTGGGAGAGGTATGGTAAAAGAAAAGGATCTTGAAGGAATGCATTTAAAGCTTAAGCTGAAAGGGAAGGTGGCAGAGGAAGCAGCCCCCTCCAGCAGCACTCAACCACATCACAAATGCAAACGTGGGCAATCCTGTTAAACAGGCTCAAAGCAATTGAGTCTCATAGTGCAGTTCACTGAAACTACAGGAATTTGCCCTCAAAACCTTCCTTCAAGTACCCATGTCTACACTTAGAGATCACAGGAGGCATCTAATAGATAAAATTATCGACCCCTCGAAAGCTCACTTTAAGCTGCCTACAGGGAATCACATAATTACGGGATGAAAGATAAAGCTTTGTCTGGGATAAGACAGCATAAAGCAGTGAGAAATGCATTATACAGTTACCATCATCTGGGCTTCCTTCCATTTGCCTTCTGAGGTTCCTATCTCCAGGATCTCCTCAGCTGCCCTCAGATACACAAACCCACCAAAGGGAGAGCAGCTATTGCAATACCAACGCTCCAAGAGTCTGGAATTTAAGATGTTAGAGGAGAGTTCAAAAGCAAAGGGCCACAACCCTTCAAGGGCTGCAAATACCATGGAAAACATCATTCCCCATCTTCTGTGCTCTGTCATTCTGTGATTACCAGGAAGGGTTGAAGTTGCAGCAGCACCTAAAAACACCATGCACAGACAGTAAGGGAATATAAAAACTCATTCTTAGGGCACAGACCAACCACTAAATGCCAGGGGTTAGGTTAAAAGCTTCCTCCAAAGACTGGCTCGCCCATAGCTGTTCTGAGTCAAGATGCAACTTTCAGCTGGCTCCTGTCCCTTAAAATTACTTCCATCTGCCTTCACCCAGCCAAGCTTCTGGCATAAACAAAACCCTTACAACCAAACATCCTCTCTCTCCACACCCCACCATGCATTCCATTCTGGGAACAGCAGATTCCATGCTGACCTACGGCTCTGCAGACAAGCTTAAACACTTCTGGCCTCATTTCCTTTGCAGTGTGGAAGAGAGTGGGGGCAGCTGTCTCCCAACAGAATCTCTTTTCCTGTTGCAGGGGAAGAAGTAGAGGCTGGCTTCTCCCTGTGTCCTACCACCTTCACTAAGAGACAAAAGGACATAACCCACACCAAAATTTGCACTACACCAAAATGCAGCAAAGCTACCCAGCACCTAGCAAGGTCCTGGGCTTTTTCCATGTTGGACCTGCTCCCATCCCATCCCATCCCATCCCATGCCATCCCATGCCATCCCATGCCATCCCATCCCATGCCATCCCATCCCATGCNCCTGGGAGAGGGGAGCTTTGCCCACAAGGCCTCCCAGTGCACCCCCAGGACTTGCTGTGTGCTTTGAGGCACTCAGCAGTCAGATTCAGAGAACAGAATCCATTCTGCTCCAGGATGACAGTGCTGGAGTGCTGGACTTGTCATGCATTGGGCTGAACACAGTGATATTCAGCTTCAATGCAGAAAACCACAATCAAGTTGATATATTTTGCAATCTTCTCATGGACCCCACTCTTTAATAACAAAGGAACTGAAATACAGACCTGACTGCCCACAAAAAGCCAGTCCCAGAGCTTGGAGCACAGTTACAGCCCAGCCTCATCCAGAGCTGCATCCCCTCCACCAAACAGTCCACTGCAGTGTACTTAAGTATATATATAAAAAAAAAAAACCTGCAATAATCCTTCTTTTGCCTCTTTTTTTTTGTTTTGTTTTGTTACTGTATGCTCCAGTTGCTGTTGGAGAGCAATTTCTGGTTCAGGCTCTAGGACCATTTAACAATTCAACTAATAATTGTGTTTTATTTCTCAGACTATTAGCATGTAATGGAGCAGTAGCAGCCTTGGCTCCTGCTGTCTGGGAAGAGAGAGAATTTGTGCCAAGGGCTAAGTGCATTGCCTTGGGTCAGCTGGTCCCTCCAAATCCCAGAGCACATTATCTTAGGAGTGGGAATTCACCCCACTCTGCTCTCAGCAGGAACTGGATCTTCCAGCTGCTTTTCAAAAGATATAGAAATATCAGTGCATTTCCTAGTACTTTCTCCCCTCCTGTACTTCTCCCAAGTAATAGAAAGCTGCTTAAATGAGATGTGCACACTCACAGAACAAGTTAATTAATGGTCTCAGCCTAAACTGGTGAAACCAGCATGCCTTGAGCAATGATTTAGCACTTCAACACTCACTGCCAGATTTTCACCTTTCAAGAGGTCTTTAATCCCCCATATTAACATTTAGCTGCCTGCTGAGGGGCCTCTTCCAAAACTCAGCTCTTTGGGAGCTTGTTCTCAAGACAGAAGCACCCCAGATTCCCCCCTGAGCTCAGGAGCTGGAGTGGGGCTGCAGAGCTGGGAGGGAACTGGCACCGCGCTCCGACAGCAAAGGGATGAACATCTGCAACATCTGCCCAGCCCTACAGCAACAGGAGAGCGTGCAAGAGATGAGCTCTTCAACCCCAATCAGATCAGCAAAGAGCCTCATTTCTGAGGTACCAAAGTTCCCACAGAAGCTGGTTTAAAATTGAAATTCCTTCCTGCTGAAGCCTGTTCTGATTCTGCTTCATCCTGCCAGCATCATCTCCTCTTGCAAGATGTATTTTCTTATATGAAAGAAGGGAGCAAAGAGAGGTGGGCTGGGGAGGTAGAAAACATTTCTAAGAGCTGCACAGTTGTGTTTATCCAGCGTGCTCAGGTCCTGGTTTGCAGGAATCATTGTACCCAGGTGTCTGCTGCACACACTGGTGTGGACTGACTGCTCTGAAGTCCCAGCGAGGGTCAGTCACAGCCAGGGAGAGCATCCCTTCTGCCTGGGACAGGCTCCACAGGGCAGAGGTGACAAGAACAGAGAGGTCTGAGCTGTGCACCGGTCTCAAGGAGCCTCTGCTGCAGGCTTTGCAGTGGTTTTCCTGCTGCAGAGGCTGAGCCCAGGATGGGCTCTTGGACAGCAGGCACACAGAAAATCCAAGAAATTGGTGGAGTCATCATCCCTGAAAATGTTCAGAAAACATGTAGGTGTGGTGCTTAGGGATGTGGTTTAGTGGTGGAGCTGGCAGTGCTGGGTTAATGAGGGGACTCAATGGTCCTAGAGGGCTTTTCCAACTGTACTGATTCTGTGATTCTGAGATCAGCTCAGGGAGCAGAGGGAGGACTGGAGCACAGCCAGGCCCTGCTCAGCCCATTAAGGTCTTCCACAAGACCAGTCTGATCCCTGAAGGTGCAAACACAGATGGGGAAGAGGCAAACCAGGGCTCTCCCCACTCCTCTCCCTACACACCCACCCCCACTTCCCCACTCCATCTCCAGGCAGAGCAGAGCAGGCACCACCCCTGCTCTCTTCCCAGCTACAGCACAGCCCATCCCTGCTGGGACACAGCCAGTTAAAGCTCTGGGACATGGGGACAGCAAAGCCCAAGTGATGTAGCAGAACATTTTGGCACCTCTGACCAAAGCCAGCCAGGGAAGCAGTTAGGTACTGAAACCTACCCCAGCACTCACCCAGTTCCTATCCAATTATGACATAATTTTTTCCTTCCCCTGAAGGATTAAAGCAACAAAGAGGGAGCACAAAGGGAGAGGTGGGAGGACTGCAGCAGCATGAGGGAGATGAGAACCCAGGGGCTCCTGCCTTTGATGTTTGGATGATCACATCATTGCAATTACTATGTCAAGGGCTCTGCAGTGTCACTGGTAAATAAATCATCCAAGGAACTTAACTGTGCAGGGAGCTTGCACCACAAGTCACAGCAGGTAAAAATGAGAGCAGAGAAGTCAAAGCATTTCAAACAGAGGAAAAACTCCAGAATGCTAGGAAAACAAAGTACCATCTTAAATTATTTCTCTAACAAATATAAAATCTCCGTAGGTGCCTGTACAGGGAAGATAGAGACTTTTGATTCATCTACTGTTCTTTTGGAAATGAAGCCATTATTTAACCATGTGTAGTTTTATTGCAGACAGAGAGAGGATAAAGAAATTATTTGTCTTGTGCAAGAAAGAATCTGGCACTTGATACCTGTCCTGATGTAGCATTAAAAACTATGCAATACACTAATTAATCTCCTTTATCACAAAAAACACCTAAGCTGTCTCTTCCCCTCCCCTGCTGTCACAGTGAGGTGATCTGTGCCACATCGTGACAACACAGAATTTCACACCCCACTCTATTTTAAGAGTGATCCAAAGTAAAATGCCATCCCAAGCACTCGATGATCGGTGGATCTGAGCTCCCTGCTATGGCTGATGCTCATTACACAGATGAGTAAACAGATCCATACAAAGATGTTTGCTCAAGACCCTTGGTGCCAGGAGCAGCCAGAACTTCCACCCACACTACTGAGGCACAATTCCTGACAGAAAACACCCCAAACACAACCCAGAATATGGAGCATAGCAAACATCACTAGCAGCACCTGAGAAGAGACAGGATGGAGCAGGGGCTAAGGCCTGACTGGCAGAGACATTCAGCCATTCTCTTTCCTCTCTGTGTCCTCTGATCTCCTTCAGTCTCTCCAGGCTCAGCCAAGTCCATTTTCTTCTCAGCTGTTTGCCCTAAGTTACCTCATCCTTCCCTCCATGCTCTCCCAGCCCAGAGGTGCAGCTCCAGAAATGCTTTCTAAATGCCTGTTTTGCAATTCAGAACATCCCTAAACTCTTCCATCCGCTCAGTATTTGCCTGTAATCCCCTTTGGATCTGAAGTGTTTATACAGTATTACTTGCAAGATTTAACTCAAAGATAATTAATTCAGTTCTGTGATTTTTGGCTTCATTTTGTTTTTAGGGCAGCGAAAGAAAACCTTTGCTTGAATCAAAGGACTCAACTTTTTTTTTTTTTTTTAATATATACTAGTTCCACTTTTACCCACCTCCATTTTTGTTTAAACCCACCTACCGATGGTGGGAGCACAAATTCTATAATCACATGCTTAATTGCTGTATCATGTTTATTTTAATCAGAACCCATCCCATTCCAGTTGCAAGTATTTAAAGCCCAAGAGCTGGAGTGGGAGAGTAAATTAAAATGAGAAAAGCAGTGAGAGTGATGGCACCCACCAACATGAGCAAGCACAGCACGTGTCACTGCTCTGCAGCCTGCCTGGGGCAGGGGCATACAAAGACTAAGAAGGAACAGCTTCAGACTGACAGAGGGCAGGGTTAGGTGGGATATTGGGAGGAAATTCTTTATTGTGAGGGGGGTGAGGCCCTGGCACAGGGTGCCCAGAGAAGCTGTGGCTGCCCCTGGATCCCTGGCAGTGTCCAAGGCCAGGTGGGATCAGGCTTGGAGCAACCTGGGATAGCAGAAGGTGTCCCTGCCTGTTGGAACCAGATGATCTTCAATGTCCCTTCCAACCCAAACGATTCTATAACCACAAACCCACTAATTATTGGCTGAGGCTGTTCACAAAACACAATAGAAACAGTTCCCTTTCATCTGAATTTGCCAGCTGAGCTTCTGACCATTCAAGCCATGCTTTGCTGTCTCCAGCAGTATCAGTAAAAGTGCTCCAAGTCTGAAAGCAGTCTTCAGATGCTGCCACGTTGAGACACCTATCACTGCAGCCCCAACCTTCTCCACTCCCCTGCTACCCTTTCACATGAAACCTGACAATTAAATGACATCTAAAGGGTCTCAAATTGCCTCTCAGCAAGAGCTACTGGCTAACACCATACCTTCCCTGCAAGAGCTGTTTAAAATTGCTGCACCTCCAAGCACCTCTAAGTTCTCAGACTGATGCAGCAACAGAGCTGAGAATCTTCCCATTCACATGACCCTGTGTAATAAATAGAGTGCTCCTAAAAAGTACTTTATCCTCGGAACAGAGTCAGGAAAACCTTGCCTGACAGAAGCCTTATTGCTTTCAAACTCAACACCAGTTACATTTTCACAGCTGTAAGAAAACCTGGTTTCATCTCAGTAATAGATCACAGATTACAATCAGTGAACCTTCACAGACCAAACTACAACCAAATAATGAACCATTCAGAAGTCTAAAAGAGTAAAACATGCCTGGCACAGGCAAAGGGGGGGTGTTTCAGATTGCTGTCCCTCTGGAAGCAATGGGTATGAAGGTGCTCACAAATTTCTCCAGTCCTCAGCCCAAGCTGTGACACAAACCAAGTCCCTCACAAGCTTTACAGGGTGACCACACCACACTGAAGCAGTGTCACACCAACTGTAGAGCAGCTCAGCTTGAGGAACAGCACAGCAGACAAAGCATCCCAGCTGGAAATCACATTAAAAGCTCCAAGAACCTGAAAATGGCCTTGATCAGTTTTCCCCGAAGGGACTACTTTTGCAGTAAAAAATGTATTTATTATTTATAGCAAAAAAGAAGGTGGCTGACTGCAGCTGAGGATGTCACTTTGGATTTAATTGGTGTCCTGATATGGTGCATTATGTAAACAGCACCTACACACATGAGGCTCCTGTGGTCACAGTAAGAAGTTTTCCCCATGTTCCATAAGGAACAAAAGCTTCTCCCTTTTAATTTCAATGGAATCAGGGTCTGGATTCTAAGCTGTCTATAAGTTTGATGGGCGACAGCCAACTTTGGTTCTCTCCATCTGAAGTTCTCCAAGCTCTGTGGCCCACACTCCCCTCTCTGGCCACTTTCCAGTCAGTGATCATGACTTCATTTTCAACCATTAGTTCTCCACACTGGATGGCAAATGTCCTCAGATTTTCACTCCCACACCCTTCACAGTCAAGGTACATGAATTCAGTGCACACTGTGTGACAAAGCACCGTTTGATGCAGCATTTTGTTGAATAGTTTAGAAAACTGGGCACCTCAACCTCTCTAGGACTTGACATGAAAATTCAAGCTGCTGATTTTCCATCAGCAGGCACCAAGCCATGGTGCTTTGCTGAGGCTGCTGTATTGTCTATCGTGATATTTTTAACATATTCTTTGCAGGGTGACCAAAAGCAAATCCCTGTTCCCCAGGGATGCCTGACCTGATGTTGCTGCACCTCTAACAACACAGCTCAAAGTCTTTGCAGAGGTTGTAAAGGAAAGGCACAGGAAAAGAGAGAGAGAACATGAAAGCAGAAATTCAAATGTAGCTTTTATTTCTTGTTTTTAACTGTATGCCACAATTAGGAGGACACAAAGAGAACTGCAGTATAATGCTCCTGTGAGCACAGTCTTTGGGAAGGGGATGCTCTGGCTCAATCTCCATTTTCTGTCCTGAGTGGCTTCACATACATCAAACCAGGTACTCCTCACAGCCACAGTGAGGTAACTGCAGTCAGGCTGAAGGCTTCTTCCCAAATGTTTTAAACATTTGCCCCAGTGAGAAATACAGCATATGAATCCAACACAGTGTTTATTCTATTCCTCTGCCAGAGGAAGAGAACCGAGAGCAGAGCTCACTCCCTGTATTGCTTTTATGCATCATTGTCAGCAATTGCATGGTGAGACAAAGTCCTTTCAAAAAAGGAAAAATCCAAATGTCTATTTTGGGAAATTCTCATCCATCACATAGCATTAGAGATACTCAAGGGACTCTGGCTTTATGTGATTTAACATGGAGATTTATACCCCACCCCACCTCCTTATTTTACTGTCTTTGTTGGCATTATGCTTTGAGGTTCAGTAGCTCCAAGGGGGGCTTCTATTTAAAACCATCTTTACTGCAGGAAATTTTGTTGAAAAATACTTTTTTGGGAAAAAAGTATCAGATGACTTGCTGACTTCTAAGACATGCAGATGCAATGAGCAAAAAGTACAAATCCTGCTGGTATGACCCAGAAAAAGGCACCCTCTAAAGTTTAGAAATATAGAACATTAAATTGTAAAGGGGAAAGAACAGTTTAAATTAAAGTATTAAAAATCCACATCTCCTGTCAAAGGAGCAGGGCGGGGGGAAGACAGGCTTGACATGTGGCAGCAAAAAAATGGGAAATTCTTGCTTTTAGCTTACGTGGGTAACGTTAAAATACACACACACACATAATTATACAGATTTTCCCCTGGGAACCCCAAATTTATGCCTGGTCTGTACAAGAGGACAACACAGCTGTGACAGAGAACAGACCTGTAATTATGTCTCTGTTGTGCCATCAACAAGCCCAGCATTTATGAACACACATCCCCAGGGATGAGAATCCCTCGCAGACACAGTTGAAAGCTCATATATCTCCATATGAGGCTTGCAGCCTCACCTTCTCATGCATTTCATTTTGGGTTTGATTATTAGATGCCCACGAGCACCTACGACTAAACAGACAGAAGAAACCCGGGCAGAGCAGATCCCAGCCCTGCTGTTAGACAGGTCCAATAAACCAGGAACAAAGACTGCGGCAGCGCACGCTCGCTGCGCTCCTGCCAGGCATGCACGGATCCAGGAGCAAGGATTCTGGAGGAAATGGCACTTGCTCCCCTTGGTGGCACACTGTCACATCAGTGGCCCTTGTTCCCCACTGCTTTCACTGCAGCTGCAAAGTACGGAGGTGGTGTTGTGGCAGATGCAACGGCAGTGTCTTTTAAACAAGGGGTGTTTGAGGGACAGCCCAGGCAAGCCAGTTCTCCAAAGGACTCTTGGGGATACAAGGCAGAGGGGAAAACAAAAGCCCACCCCTTTGCAAATCAGGGGAGAAAAGTACACCTGCCACGGGGAGCTGGAGACGAGGTGCAGTAGCAAGGGAATGTCACAAACTGTCCGAAGCAGGGGGGATTCCCGTTGTCCCCAGGAGTTTTTTTGGGAGCAGGAGTGGGCAACACCTGATGCCTGGCAAGTTGCTCATCCATCTAGGCCAGGCACTCAACCCCAGGAAAAAGAGCCTGTCCTGAAATGTTAAATCCCCAGGGCAGAGAGACACAGACATCAGAAGACCCTGTAAAAACAAGAGGTGTATTTTCTACAGCACCATCATGTTCCTCGTTTCCTGCCACAGTGACCTACCTACCTGTGCAGACAAAGGACCCCCATTACCAAGAAATCAGAGCAGCAATGAGCTTTCTGTCCCAACAAACACATCTAGCCATCAACAAAACACCCAGCTTCAAGAGCTGTCTGCTGCTTATATTCCTCACCCTATCCTAAACAAAGGGGAAGGCTATGAAATGCTTTTTTAGACATACCCTAAAATGTGCACTGACACTGTTCCCGGGTCAAGGAGATGTCAGCAGAAGGCCGACCTGCTCTTCATATCCACTGACATGGACAGAACATGTGCCACAAACATCCTCATAAAACAAAACCCTTTTGGGATAATCAGTGACCTTGCTGCTCTTGCCTGCCAGCAGCCCAAGAAATGCAGGCAGGATATTGCCCTTGTTCTCATCTTGGCAGGGACCTCTGTGGGAATACATCTTACCTCCCTGTGTTGGTTCCCATTGCACAGCCATAAACTTTCACATCCTGTAAATACACAGCTAGACATGAAAACATCAACTCATTTTGTGTATATTTTCACTCTTCCCCTTACAGCCAGTGCCAGCACCATGGTAATTCAAGCACTGTGACTTGGGATTCCTTTCTGGCAAGTGCCCACGCTAATTTTAAATAAGGCAGGCTTGGCCTGAAACCAGCCTACAGAAGGTGGGTTTTCCTTTGTCTCAGGACTGTAGGAAGCAAAACAGCTACAAAGAGCCAGAGACCACGTCATGGTGAGGAGGTTGCAGGGGGAGAAGAAAGATTAATCTGAAAATACCTTGTGACAGTTTCCAAAACAGAGAACCTAAAACAAGGAGGGAAAAGACGACTTGAGAGCAAAGATTGTATGCAGCAAGTGAAATAAATGGGAAGATTTCCAGTGAGTGGCTCAGTGCAGAACAGCAGAGCCATTAAGGAAGCTGTATCCCTCCAGCTGCACTTGCCATGCCCGGCAGCACACGCGCACCGGGATAATGTGCTCGTAACTCAGAGAAGCATCAGCAAGCAGCAGTTTTTCTGCTCCCTGTATAATTTAGCAAAGGCACAGACACTGCTCTGTCATATTTCTCCTCCCTCAAAGCAGCAGCATCACTTTTCCTAGGGTTATTTTGGTGCTGGTTTAGATTTTCTTTAAGAGAGATCTCTGGATTAAGCAACCTTTTTATTTAAATAGCAGCCCAGGTTCATTGGTTCAGAGTAACCCTGAAAGCCAGATAGCCCCAAACAGTGTCAGATTTCAGTAACAGCTCGAATGAGAACACCTTGGCACACATCCCTGCACAACAGCATCGATATGCCTGGAAAGCCTTGAGAATTAATACTCCATTTAGCACTACCGGGAATTTAGTGGTCAGTTTTCAGAAATACAGGGACATAAGAAGATGACAGTCTCCCTACACACAAGGCTGTGCCACCAACACAACCACCTGCAAAAGTAGCTAGATTTATGGGAATCCTGGAGAGCAGTTTTCCTGCTCACAGATGAGCTACTGCACACCCACATGTGCTGTGCGCCTTCACCTCGGACACAACAACAGCAGGTCTTTGCCTATTAAGAGAAATTACTTTAAAGGTGAGTGAAAGTTATTGTTAGAAAGCTCAGGCTTAATCCTGGCTCAGGGCCTACACTGACATCCCCGTTTGGAAGGAGAGCACTGAGATCAGGAGGTCTGCAGCTACAGAGCAGCGCTGGACAAGTACCTGCCTGTCAGCTCCCCACAGACACGGGGATTCCTCCTCCTCCATCTCCTCTGCTATTTGCATTCCTTTCATGCAGCACCAATTCGCCCAAACCTCCTGCTTTACCACACTGGGGTCCGGGAGCGGCACCCACCCCACGGGCAGCCTCTCCCCAGGGCCGGGGAGCAGCTGCCCCGCCTCGGGAGCGCCGGGATCCCCGAGGGAAAGCGAGCCAAGGCTTGCGGGCCAGCTGAGCCAGCGGCGGCGGGAGGCTGTGTGCCCAGCCTCCTGCAACACCTCTCCTCCGGGACTCGTCACCTTCCATCTCGTTCTGAACAAGCAGGAGAGCAGCAGAAAGAGCCAGCTCAGGTGCAGCGCTGCCTGGCAATGGCCATGTGAGGAGCCCAGGGTTTCACACAGAGACTGCCAGAACAAGGAGCAGGAATCATTTTCACTGCAGAGCTGTGCATGCATCTAAGGACACACAGCCAGCTTTATGTTAGCAATTTTTCTTCTTTAAATGAATCTTTAAGATACACCCGAGGGGGTATCCACGTTTCTGACCAGCTGTTGTTTTAAACCAGACCCTCCCTGCTCACAACATGCTTGAACCCAAATAATCTGCACAGCAAAAGCGATGAGGTACCCAAGGCTGTTTTCTAGAAGTGGAGCCTCAAACCCTTTTGCAGTCAGGCGCTGTTTTCTGGGCAGACATCTCAAACAAGCAGCTCCATACTCATGCAGAAGAGCTCCCCTTCCCTCCCCTGCATGCACCAATTTGATCCTACTTGTGTGCACAGACAGGAACCAAACTGGAAGATAAGAATACCCTGGCAGGGATATTGCCTGCTTTAGTTATTCAGTATCTCTGTGAGCCAACTAGGGCTTTGTTTGCTGAGCAATGACAGAGTATTCAAATTATGCTGATTAAAACCATTCAGTCAAGACACCATGCCTTTAGAAATACTGTTTAGTTTATGTTACAGCTATTTTTTTTCCCCTCCCTGAATTCAGCAGTTCAGATTGCTCCTTCAGCAAGCCAACCACACAGATGATTAAATTCTTGCACCTCCAAAGCATAAAGGCTTGACAATATTTGGCCTTTTCCAGAGCAAGGTCTGAGTAAATTGGAGTTTTACCAGGACTCAAAGCCACTTGGATACTTCTGGACACAAGCCAGTTTCTAACCAAGTTGAGAAAAACTTCTTGGGAAAAACCATCCCAGCACACACAGAACTTTTGAAAAACAGCTCGTGAAGGAGCTGGTGCTGCCAGGAAATGGGTATTAAACTACCCAGTTCATTCAGATAATTTCTACAGGCTTCACTTGAGACTTTAAATTTTGTACAAAGTTTTCATCACCTTCACAGCAGCAAAGCTGAAAGGGCATTTAACACAAGAATTCCACGGTAGTGAATAGCAGCACAGAGGCACTAAATCACAAGCATCACAAACTTCTTAACCCTCCCAGGCAATTGTACCGAGTTAAAGGTACAATTGCTGCCTCCCATTCAAATAACCCCTGTGGCTTTACTGTCTGGGAAGAGGAGTGCCTTGCTTTGGGACAGCAATTTCTTGGGAAGCAGAGTGTCAGACTGGTTCTGTCCACAGGCACAGCCTCCCAGATCCATTCTCAGTGCAGCAACACAAGGGACCTTTGCTCTTCCCAGCTCCACCTCCAACCACCCCACACTTGTTTCAAGCAGGGTGTTGGATTATAGGCCTTCAGATACACCACAAATCCCGTGGTGGCAGTGTGTTCACCCCTCCTGAGCAGCAGCTGAGGGGATGCATTTATCAACAGGCCTGAAGCAGGGACAGGAGAGCAATCCCTACTGAACCACAGCACAGCCCTCACCGAGGGGAAGCCCCATTTGTGTTACTCCAGCAGCCAACAGAACAGTCTGCCAAAGCCTTTTCTTTGGGAGACACGTCAGTTTAGTCCCGAAATAAGGATTGAATTATCCACTGCCTCACGACAGCTTCCCGTTTTCTTCACCCACCCTGTTGTTAACAAGGGATGTGCAGCAATCCAGGACACAAGTCATAAAATATCCGTGGAGTCTGGGACCTGCACAACCCTGAGAGGCACATCCTGCCTGCACCAGAGCCTCTGACCAGCTTGGAGGGGATTCCTGGAAACAGGAGGCAGCAAAGCCAAACAGGAGCAGGGCAAAGAGCTTCTGGAAATGTTTTGACAACAGTCGAGAACCACCACACTCTTGTTTTACCTTTAACAAGTTTCTCTGAGTCAGCTCCCTCCCTTCAGCCTAGAGCAATCCTTACAGCCTTTTTCTTCCCTCAAACACAGTGTTCCCTATAGGCTAGCAGCTAATTTATGGCAATTCATTAGGCTGTTTAATTCAGGCAACAACAATTCGTGCTGCAACTTTCTCAAATGAATTCTTCTCAAAAACACTACCCCACCCTGGCAAAAAGTTAATTAAGGATCCTTTTACCTGCTCTCTGAAGATCACAGGGCAGATGCTGTCAGACAGGTTTGCTTTCTGTTATTACCAATTTCAGCAGCAATTCACCTCTCCTAATCCCATTCTGAGTATCAGGTACTCACACAGACATTAAAATGAAATAAAGAGGATTATTGTAACCACCCAGGTAACCACCAGATTAGTTGGGACAGAGCTTGTACAGAGGACAAGACACGACTGAATGTGTGAGGATGAGTTGCTCTCCCTAAAATCTGGAGGACGTGCTGTTCCTCTGGAGCCCCCCTGGCCTTCCAAATATTTGCTTGAGGTTTCCTCTATGTGCAGAGTTTCCTGGTGGAATGGTGAGCACGCAGAGCACATTCCTCTGCTAAGTGTCTTCTTCAAAATTTGGGTAAATCCCAGCACATTCTTGCCCAGCTCACACAAACAGTTTGGATTCTAATGGCAGGAGCAGAATCCGAAAGGACAGCTCTGGCCTTGCTGCTGGTTTTCACCAAAACCAAGGACACAACTGATTTTGTGCTCTGCTAATCAATATAATTCAACTCCCTGAATGGACACATTTATCCCAGCAAATGGTTGCTCTAAACTGTATTATTTAGACAAAAGGGAAGCTGTAACCATGCCAGAATGTTCTTGCAGGTAAAAAAAGTATCCTGCATGAAAAGAGCTATGATTTGTGGTAGTGAAGCCATTGCTAATGATATATTAGTGTCATATTAGCACTGAGAATTTACTGGACAGTGGTAAATTTGAATTTAATTAAATTTTTCATCCTGTGTTTCCCCATCCTCCCTTTGGACATGGGTGTCACAGCTGCAGAGAAATTCCTGGCATGAAATAATTGCCCAAGGAAAAGGCAAACACAAAACTTTCAAAACCTTTTGTCCTTGGTAAGGACACAAAGCACCATCAATAAATACCTCAGAATCCTTCCTCCCACCAGGCTAAGGTGCCATGCCTTACCCAACTCCTTACTGAGGCACCAGTTTCAAGCAGAAGAAAGTCACCATTACCCAGAAGATGACTGACACAGTTACACATGGATGCTGTTACAAATACAAATATATCTCCTATACCCCAGGTCAGTCACTAGGAGAGAGAGGCTTATGTTGAGGAACTGCACTAAAACTACAAAAAAGTCCATCCACCCCCTTGGATCCCGTCAGTATGTCTGGTCCAAGATTAATCTGCTTCAAAGCCTCTGCTCTGCCTTGAACACTCTGCTCGTTTTTCAAGCCAGCATCCTGGGGCCTGGCAGGGATTTTTATCTGAAGAATTCTCTAACACAGAATCCCCAAAGCTGGCTCGTACCTGCTGCCTCAGCAATCTGTGCTATCACCCCTCCTCACACCGTACCAAGGAGTTCTCCTGCCTGCAGGTTTGCCCCATCTAACATTTGTCATGGGTTTTTTGCACTGTCCCTTGCAAACCTCCTCTTGCTTTGATATTCATCTGCAGCCCTGGCCTGTGCTGTAAAGAGCCCCTCGACTCAGAACTGCAGCCCTTAAACTCATTTACTCTCAGAGTTACTACACCAGTTACAAGAACCAGCTCACAGAAGAGACCACTAAACCAATGAAGCATTTCAAGCAGATCTTTCCAACTCCTCAAAAACACAGGAAAAGCAGATATTGCTTTGTTTTAAACTTTCCATGATTTTTCTCCCCATGCACAAATATCTTTTACATTCCATGCAGAATTAACCTCTGCATTTAAAATCACAAGCCTTGGGGACCACCTCTCACGTTCTGCAAACAAAGGTAAGACTTGCAGAATTTCTCAGGATAAAAAAAAACCATTTAAGATGAGCTAATTCCGCAAAGCTTTTCCTTCTTTTTCTGGGGAGTACATGATGCTAAAGCAACATGATAACCAGCATCAGGACTGACCCTGAGACCTCCAGGACCCAGAGAAAACCTGCAAAGAGCCAGTGCTGTCAGGGACTAAACAGGACATTAAAAGTCTCTCCAGCCTGAGGCAATGGGCATTGCTGCTGAAAATCTTCCACCTGTTTTAGCCCCAGAGGAAGAAAGCAGACTACACACAGGTGTTATCATTCATCTACTACAAACTTCCTCATCAGACACCACCTCCTCCTCCTCCCAAACCTTTCATTCTTTTCCAAAAGCATATCAGCTGCTTTGGGCAGAGCAGTACTAGAATGTTATCAGACATCTTTTTCTCTACAACAGGAATTTCCACTCCTTCCTGCTCCAGGAGGTGCAGCAGCCCTGACCCCCCTCCCCAGGCCTGGGAGAGGCCCTGGGGTTTGATGGCTCCAGGGTACAGGATTGGGAAGTGCTGGGTGGAACAGCTGGAAAGGCAGAGATGCCCCTCCTCTCCAGCCAGTGTTCACACACACTCCTGCAGCACATCCCTGACACCTCCTGAGGCTCAGCACTACTTTCTCATGGCACCCAGAATGGAGCTTTCACTCAGAAAAGTTTTGCACAGGAAGGTGATGGGCACAAGTGATAAATTGCCAGGAAAATCCATTTTAACCACAGTAGATGTTGGCACCCTGGTGAAGCAGCACTGACAGACACAGCATTAGCACATGTGGTCACAAAATACACCCTGTGCCCTGCTGTCCTGCAGGATGCTCAGATGAAACAAATAGCCCATTCTCCCCTTATTCTCTCCAGTTAATTGTGTGAAACAATCTACCTGACTACTTCTTTCAGGAGGGGGAACAGGCAGAAGCACCAGAGCAGCACAGCCAGTGGTGCCACCAGCAGATGCTGTGTTAGACCCACCAGTATGTTCTAAGTGGGAATGACTGGAGTTGGTACCTTTGGCTCCATTTCCTCCTCCTGATTTCAAGACTAGTCCTGTGAGAAAGGAACCAGCATCTGCATTTTTGCAAATAGCTTATTTGCCATTTCCTCTTGACTTCTGGCAATTCTGCACAGCCCCACTTTGCAGCCTGAGGATACACACCCATGTGGGTAAAGGGAAACTCATACCTAAAATCTGGGGGTGCCAGGGTGAGACTCCACTGCTCTGCAGCTGGACAGGTGTGGAGGACAACACAGCTAGGTCAGACTGTAGTCTCTGGCCTTCCTCCTACCTCCCTGCTGTGCACTGAAGGCATTTACCTGCTCCACCACTGAGTAAAGTATGCCCACTGTTGTTTAAGATTAGCTGTTACAACACACCTGGCTGGGCCAGCACACCTCAGTGTTAATCAGGGACTCCAAGTATCCAAGATTTAAATGTAGAACTTAACTGTAGAACTCACTGACACATTAAAAACAACCCCCAAAAATTTAAATGCAACTTCTGTCACCTCCAAGTAGGGGTTTGAACCTGCAACATTCATAAGGCACATCTCTAAAAGACTCATCATATAGGAGTTGTGTTGTTGAACTCTGAGGAGACAAGTCCCAGGCTGCAGCCTCATCTCTCCCTGCAGCTTCCACAGCTCAGCTCTCAGCTGAGAGAACAGAACAAATCTCCCAAGTTTATCCTCAAGTTTTCACACAAGTAAGCGAAAGGAAGGACACAACATCTTTCTTGTCTGATACAACGGGCTGTAAAAGTAAACACCTCTCTTCTCCCCAAGCCTGCAGCAGGACTGCACCCACTCAGCACAACAATGGCCAGATAGGAATCTCAGGTTACCTTTCCACTTACCTGGATTCACTGGGTGAGAGTTTCTAAGGATGCTGTGCCAGGCAGTTCATTCCCTGGAGCATTTCCACCCTCGCTGCTCCCCACTGAACGCTGCTTGCTTTGGTCCCTCCTCTGGCTGCTCTCCCCAGCTCAGTCCCACCCTTGGCTCTTCTTACTCGCTTGGGTTTTGTTGTTTTTTTTTTTTTTCTTTTACCACATTTTATTTTAGGAGGACAGGACTACAGAGCACCATGCAAAAACAAAACCAAACAAGCAAAAGTCTGCAGAGGAAGTGCCAGACACACAGTCTGGCACACTGCACACCCCGCCACTCTGTACTCAAACAGCAGAGCTGCAGACAACAACTTTAACAACTGTTAAAGCAAACTGGGAGTCTGACTCCCGGTGCCACTAAAATCCCACGCAGCTACGTTGGAGATGAGAGCAAAGATGACACACTCAAATGTATTTGAATAAACATTTGTGTCTCAGCTGCTGAAAAACCCAGGCTTCATTCAAGTCTCATGGAGGAGCTTGGAGCAGGGAAAGGGATTTCTCAGACAGGGGGAAGAGGTACAGCTTGCCCCAACAAGCATGTGATGCTCTGACAGAGCATCCAAGATGTTAATGAGCTGCGAACAAAACTTTCTGTCATTAAGCATCAAAGCTACTCATGCTGGGTTAAAAAAAGAGGTTCAGGCTCAGAAAGAGGAGGTTAAAATTAGTCTAAACACCAGCTCCCTGGTGCTTAAAGTGAAAGGAACCAAGTCAGCAACCACATGAACTCCAGACAGCGAGAAACCTTCAAAGTACTCCAAAACAGGGTTAAAGATGGATTTATACACACACACCAAAGACCCTTCTCCTCCCTTCCAAACCCACCACATACCCACGTGTTTTTGACCCACATCCTCCCTTGATTAGGGGTGGACAGTGAAGAAATCCCCATCCCTAAAGATCACCCAAATGGTGTAGTGCATCCGTAACCAATATTCCTGCAAGTGTGTAGCACTGAAGCAGCGGCCACTAAAACTTTTAAAGATGAGCAGTGATTACAAGGGAGAAGCAAGATCTTGTATGACACCAGTAACCCCCAGTATGCACACACCCCTCCTCTCTTCCCTCCCTGCACCACTGTCAGGCTGACTTGACAAAGCCCATGGTTTTCCTTTCCTTCCCAATGATAATAAATCTAAGGGACAAACTGAAGAAGCCTTGACACGGGTGAGTTTATCAGGTTGGTGCCATTACCTCCACAAACAACCGGCCAAGTTTCCTGGTGTCTCCTGAATGCCCCAAACTAACACAACATAATTACATTTCAACTTCATTTCACCTTCTGCTTCATGGAAACCCATCATTAGATGACTCCTCTCTCGTTTCCAGCAGATATTCACAGCCAACCCTCACAGTGATTTTCTTGTAAGTGCAATGAAGGCAAAAACATGGAAAAGGAGTTCTGCCAAGAGAGGCAGGCTCACACGGTCAGCATTAGGAAACACTGACAGATAAGCACATAACTCTGTGCCAGATAATGCATCAGCCTCAAGGCTGCCAAGCAGACACCTCCTGAAGCTTCCCATTTCTGCCTCCCATGAAAGCAAAATCAGGTGGGGCTGGAGAAGGGTATAAGAAAGGTTACTTCTCCAAATTTTCCCTTCTATACAACACTACAGACAATTAAACCAGAAAAAGATGCAACTGATTTTCAAGGTGTTTGAGACAACAGTAGAGTTAGAAGAAATTCTGTTACCTTGATTTAAAAAAAAAAAAAAAATTGAAAGTGAGAAGGATGAACCAAACCCAGGCATTCAGAATCTACTACATTAGCTGCACAATGCATACACATCCCTCCAAGCCACTAGCAAGGATGCTTTACAATCAATGCCAGTTGTGTTTTAGCTGCTAAAATGTTAGATTACATGAGCTCTCTGCTAAGCTTTTTTGACAGTGGAGGAGAAACAAGTGATTTGAAACACTTAGTCTGTTTTACCATGAAATTGAGGAATATGGTACCGATTAGAAGGACTCCTACTGCAGCACATCCCCGTACAGTTCCCACACTTCTCGTCTCTGCTCCATGTGCAGCTATCCTATGTGGTGTAGTCATGTTACTGAGAGTATTATTAAGATTTTGGTCGTTTAAAATTTGCTTTTAGCCAGGCCCTGCTGTCAGGCAGCATTCCTGCAAACAAAGACATTTCCTTGGTATTATGCACAAGAGGGAACTCAGTGTTGGAGTTAAATATGCTTAAATCGCTGGGTCTGCAATCCAGAGCGGTTTGTAGTTAGTTTTCTAAACGAGGAGCAGAAGTCTAAACTAAGACAGAGTAGGGATAAAGTGTGAGAAGAAAGTAAGGAGCACTCTCCATGCACTAGAGAGAGTCTGGAGATCTTCCTAAGCTCCAGACACACATTTTTCCATCATTATCACCTTCAGAAACAAACACTGTGATAGAACATGTCAAGGTTTAATCTTACACATGCACACCCCAACCTTTTTCCCCCCCCCCCTTTTGAGATTTAAGACATTTTACCTTTATAAGAGCTGCTTTCTTTCCTGGTTGGACTCAGCCCCTTGCACAACAGCTACCAGATGTGTACATCTGCTTTCCATAACATCCAAGCAGGACTGCTAAGACAGATGCAGGACCCATGCTCCCATAACCTATACATTTAGCACTGCAATGCCTCCAGAGGAACTCTGTCACATGAAATCCATCAGCATGCTGTCATCTCAGCCCAANTCTCCTCTCCTCTCCTCTCCTCTCCTCTCCTCTCCATCTCTCATCCTCCACCCCTTCCTTACATTAAACCCAAGCAGAGGGTGCATCAAACACAGCCATGCAAAATTATTCCACAAGGTCTGACTACAAGGCAACAGCCTCTGCTGTGTTCTCAGGGCCAGGACAGGCTGACTGCAGTGAAAACACACCCCAAAAATATCCACTGATTATTTTTATCACTTTCAGACTTCTTTCTAAACTAGACAAAGTGGGCTTTGTCCCCAGAAACTTCTACTGCCTCTCCAAGTGCTTCTAGGACTTGCTGGGAAAGAAGGGAAAGGATGCACAACTTCTGCTGATCTGTTTAATCTACTATTTAAAAATAATTGAGTATTCCAGGTGTCTGTTTCCTAATCTAATACTTCACTTCAAAGAGGGGAAAAATCAGCCAGATCATTTATTCATAAAGCTGGAACACCTGGGAACTGACATTTCAGTAAAACTGCAATTTCATATCTCTAAAAGTACACAAATATAATATTCCAATGAGATACTTATTTAAAACTCCAGGCAAAATTTTGGTCCTAAGATTACCATTCATTCAGGAGGGTCAGGATTTTGTCATCAATTTTGCATCTTTTGTTGATTGATGTTCCACAAGAATTTTCAGGATAGAAAGCCTTGAAAGCAATCTCTTTCTTGGGAAGTTCTTTGCAGAGAGAAACATTCTATGAGATCTTTTATTTTGACACCACACAGCAATAATAACCAAGACCATGCAGAAAAATGTGTATGTGCTTTGTTTCTGCTTTCAAATACCCGGGGTTTGTTTTCAATGCAACACAAGGTAAATGGATTTGTTTCTAAACCATCTCTCTCCTGCACTGGGATCTGAAAAAAATAAAGGATTAATTGTATGAAAGAGATTTATATACAGGGAGATTAACCAGCCTATGGAACTCTCTTTCAAAGGAACTAAAGATAGCTCAGACATTAGCATGAGAAAAACCTTGGGGTTACATTTCTTACATATATTAAAGGGTTTTAGATGCCCATCTCCCACTGCGAAGGCACGGCCACACAGCAGAGCCTGACCAGGCTGTGACCACTGGAACTGATCAGTGGTGATCAATAACTGCAGTAATTGATCATCTGTGTTCTCCAAGGCCAACAAGCAGCAGCTGAAACAATTCTTTAGGCTCAATAACTCGACCACACCACTTCAACACATGCCTAAAGGGGCTGAAAAAGTTCAGCTTTGAACTTGAGGAGAGTAGCAGTGATCAATCCTGTCCTGGCAGAGGAATGAAGGACCCGTGTGGCTTGGGCCTTCATATATTTGGGTACAGGGGCATCTTGGCAAACACTTTTGGACAATAGTTTTTGTAATAGTTTGTTGAACTGACAGATAACCCCAGTGGAACTGCATTTCTTCTACCCCTTTCAGCATCCCCCTTCTCCTGCACTCAAGTTTTGACAACTGCAGAAAATCTGAAGCTTTTGTCAGCTCTATGTACTGCTGACCTACTGAGAGTTTGGTCTCTCAACAAAGAGGCCATCACATAAAAGTATTTCCTTTCCTGACACTGCCCTGTAAACAGACTACACAGAAAACAAAGGACCAAAATTACAGTTTGCATGTATTCAATGTGCACTCTATGTTTTTCAAAAATTACTGGAATTCTGGAGGAATTATGGTTTAAAGATTTGTTGTGTTACTTTAAATAGCAAAAGAAAACAAAAATCCCTCCTTTCTCTAACCTATATCATTTAAGCCCAGAACAGTTAACCATTGCTGAAAGCACAGATGCATCATGACTTGGGGCAAGAGGAAGGCTTAATGCTTTGAAATGGCTGCAACCAAACAATAGCAGTTTTGCCCGTGGGTTTTCAGCATTACATTGGAGGCAAATTGCTCAGCCTGTACAAAAACTAAATATGCATTCTCCAAACCGGCCAAGGAATTGTTCCTACAACTAAACACTGTCATTCAGCACTGCTGGTGACACACACAAGATAAGGATGTAAACGATGGCCAGCGACCTATTTCCTGCCCTTACTCTTGACTGAGTCATTCTCAGCAGTTTTAAGCATTGACCAATCTTGCAGCATATGGCGTGTGCTGCTTTATCTGAAGCCTGATTACAAATGTGGAGGTGCCAAGCCCAAGCCTCCCATCGGTCCTTCTTGTGATGATATGGTGGTCTAAAAACCTTGATCTTTCTCTATCTCCCTTGCAGCACTGTGCGCTCTAAAGCTGTCCTCGGCTGCTCAGAAACCCTTAAATCAAAATACAGCTGCTTTATGAAAACTGTTGTCTGCAGGCAACTCTTCACAGTCGCTCTGCAATCAATTTCCATGTAAAGCACAAAAGCTGTTTCACTGTGGTAGTCCAGTTAGGAATACACAGAACACGAGTCAAAACATAGTATTAGCCCCTTAGAGAATTTGCTCTTTTATTCTTTATGTTTTGGTATATAATCCATGAGGAAAAGTCTGAAATGTGATTTAACCACATGGTTCTCACAGCAAATGAGGTCAGGAAGAGCTGAAACTTTTGTTGCCATGTAACCAAAACACACAATGTCTTTCCTTCTCCATGACACCCTTGGAAGGGGTGACCAAGAGCATGTCCAAAGTTGGCTCCTGTCCTGGTGTGCCACTCCTCTGGGCTGGCTGTGCCAGCCAGCTCAGACCACAGACAGGCAGAGCCTGGTGCTGTTCCTGAGCTGGACCTGTCACAGCTGAAACCAGCACAGACTGGAAGGGGCACTGGGCAACACCAGCACTGTTCAGAAGCCATGAGAGCTGTGAGGACCTCAGCTCCTCTCACCCATGGAACTGGACTGGCTCCAAACACTAACTCAAATGAGCTCCCAATAGGATTGAAAACCTACACAGAAAAGACCAAAACTTAGTGGCCTGAGCATGATTTCATTGTTAAGTCAGGCACTTCTAGTCAGATGAATAAAGTCAACATCTTTAACAAGCCATCCTCCCCCTGCAGCTTCACTCCTCTAGGTATTAAAGCTAGACCAGGCTCACAGAAAGAGTAGTGCCACCCTCATGGGGATGCTGCCTGACAACCTCAGGACTTAGAAATCATTTAATACAAATTATAGCTCCTCTTCTACTGGTTTTCCCAGGTTGGCCTGTACAACACCACATCTAAATAAAAGTTTTCTCTGAACCCTGTGTCTGTACAGCTCTGCATGACAGCCAGGGCACACTGCTGTCCATGGCTCAGGGATCAACAAGTCCACAGCCCTGAGTCCCAGAAGACACCAGGATGCAGGGTGCTAATTCAGAGCCACCTTTCTGTGCCCAAAACCACACATCAGCCCACCCTGGGGAGTACCACCAAGGTTTCCTTGGTTTCCAAACAACCATGACTCCCCCCTCCCTTTTTGCTATTCTTCATATTCACGTAACTGCTGTAACACAGCATCCTGGGAGGGAAAAAAAGCAAACAAAAGACATTATAGCCAATTTGTATGGAAAATCAATTAAGTTCAGACATCTCATTAACCTTCTAACCTGCTTATCCCCCAGCTTTAATTTACACTACTGCTTGCAAATGGATTTGACACATTGGCCCACCACTTCCCTGGGAAGGTGCAACAGGCACGAACAGAGTCCTTGGATCCCAGAACACTCCATTTATCCAGGTCCTTCCCTCCCTCCTCCCTGCCATTCACTCGATGCTAAGAAGCACTGGAGGAAGAAAATAGGATACAGAAAATAGGCGAGAGCTCTTTGAAAATCATGTAAGCCCTGCAGCGGGCCTCCTTTTTACCTTCTGTTGCTTTAATTACCAGAAACTACGAGCAGAGAATGCCCATCCACGGCCACAGCAGCAGAGTCCCACAATGGTGGCAAAGCCACACTCACAGGAGTCTTCTCATGCCACATTTCACTTCCATGCTGTCACAAGACTGAACCAGACAACACACACTGAAATCAGGCATAGGTGCTGTGTGGAGTTCTGGTTTTTATGTTATAGCACAAAGTCTAGGAAAGAGCCCTGGTTTCTGTAGCTGAGATGCATTCACAACATTTACTCTGGGGATCTCTATAGCAATTTCATATCACTGCCCAGAAATCATCCAGCTTCAGAGAGCACCACCCCAGCATTCCCGTAGGAAACCACAGAAAAGTGGTCACCTGCATCTTAGACCTCAGGAATTTGTTCACTCCTGTCATGTTTTCAAAATTATGGATTTCCAGAGCTTGAAAGGTTTCTGTACAATCTCTTTTGAGTAAGATGACATGCATATTTTTTAATGGACTGATGAGCAAACTCTTAACAAGGCTTTTTACATATTCAATACATCAGAATCAAACTAAAAGGATCAAGTCTGATGTGGCTGCAGCCATGCAAGTCCAAGGGAATCAGCAAGATGAATCTTCCTATAAAACAGACCAGTCCTTGAAATCCATGCTGTTGCAGGAAATATAAATCTTTCCCAGGCAAGCACTGCTAACTTCTGCAGAATAAGCTCTTCAAAAGGAGGAAAAGGGCCAACTTCAAGAAAGTAATTTTTTAAAAGCAGAGAACAAAAGTGTAAATGTACACATTTTTCTAAACATATGTTCCAGCCTCTGTATGAGCCAGGCATAACTAAAGTACTGCAGCCTTCCCCAGCCTGCAGAGACAGATCTGCAGCCAGTGCCCCTGTGGCTGCTCAAAGATTTCCCAAGTTACAGCCAAGAAAAAATTGATTAAAGCCTTCACTACTTCACTGCAGCTATTGGGAATCTCGCAAAAGTTACAAGAATGAGCTCAGCTGCTCTTTGCTTCCCATTAAGCAAAACTCTAAATAAAGGCAGTGCTTAAAGAACACAATCCCCTAAAGGAAAAATCAACAGCCCCCCTGGCAGCAGCTGTGCACTGCCCTGTTCCAGCAGAGACACAAACACTTTCAAACGGATCTGTGCCTGAAAACCAGCACAGTACAGAAGGTGAGGGCTGGACCCTTTTGGAGACATTGTTCTAACAAGCTCCTAACCTGGTCTCTCCCTGGATCTCACCCTCTGGCACTCCAACACTTGTTTCCAAGGGCGATGTGTTGCACATAAACAGTTCTCAGCTGCATTCAGCAAGGCTCCACTCATCTAGCCAAGTACCCACCAAAACCAAATCTATATAAAAAAAGGCAGCAGGGAGGTCAAAGGTAAAGCGTTACTTTATTCTGCATTGTACCAATGATAGGTTAGAAATCCCAGTCTGAAAGCACACAGTGCTCAGTGTTATTGAAACTGATACCAAGTGCACAGGCAGCCAGAAATCTCATCCTTGTCGTGCAGCAGGTCCTAAGTGAAGTTTATTTCAATTTAGCTCAAACCCATGGAATGGTAGATTAAGTCAAAATTTAACACTCAGGAAAAGGGAAAATCTTCTCAAAAAAGGTAGATCGGGACTTAAAAATGCCGTAGGGGGAGAGGGAAGATGCGTGTCAGGGTATCAGGTCTGCAGAGAACCTGTGCTAAGGACGGGCGGAGGAAGAAGGAGGCGAGAGGAAACACACGGAGAACAATACTGGGAAAGGGCTATTGTGGGCAAGAGGGAGAATGCGAGGCCAAGCCGGGCAGGGAAACAAGTGTAACAAAGGCAGAGGAAGGGCTTCATCGCTCCGCAGGGATAGATTCCTGTCCGACTGCCTCCCCACATCCCTGACGGACCCTGTGCCGGGGCTGAGCCCAGCGCTGCTCGACTGCTTCCTCCGGAGGCATGAAGGGACAGATGCCCACACCCGTGGGTCTGCCCTGCTCGGCAGAGTGAAAGAGGCTGGGGATGCCCCACGGAACGAGACTGGGGATGCTCTCAGCCCCTCCAGCCAGGTGCTGGTCTTCGCCCCAGCGAGAGCAGCTCTCATCGGCGATTCCCAGCCCATCACTGCGTCCCACTGGGAATTTCACCCTCCCCGAGTGACTCCGGGTTGGCTTTTCCCGGCGGTCCCGTGCTCCTCCAGACCCCGAACTTGAGCCGGGCGGTCCGCACGGGGATGCGCCCGCTCGTTCCCCTCGCACTGTCACGGCGGGGGACCCTGGGCACCGCTCCCCATCCATCACCCGCCGGACCCCGCGGCCGTGCCCCGCATCCCTCTCGGAGAACAATGGCCCGGCCTTNGCGGGGCAGGGCTTAGCCCGGCCCCGCTGCCCCCCGAGCAGGGGGAGGGCGAGGGGCAGCTCCGCCCCGGCCGCGGGGACCCCGCTGCTCCCGGTGCGGGGGGAACCCGGGGATCGGAGCCGCTCCCCGCCGCGGCGCCGGGGGCGGTGAGTGTGCGGGTCGCGCTCGCACCCCGTGTGTCCCCGGCTGTCCCCGGGTGTCTCTGGGTGTCCGTGCGCACCCCGCTCTCACCCCTCGGAGCGCCGCAGCCGCCTCCCCGCGCAGCACAGGGGACCCGGGTAACTTAGAGCATCCTGGTCCTCAACTTCAGCAGGAGCCCGAGCACGGAGGGACCGGTCCCGCCCTGCTCCCCACAGTCACGAGTGGTCACCCCCGGCAATTCCTTGGGAAAGCTTTCTCCGAGCCGCCGTGAATCCTCCCCCGCCTTTGTTTTGCTCCCAGCCGCAACCCACAATACCGACACAAGCCGTGTGTCATGTCCTCCGAGGTGATGGATGATGATTTCTTCGGGGCAGTGGGAAGGGGCTGGATTTGCCTAAACCCAGCTACCTCTGTTCATAAGGAGCCTTTGTCATCCTCGCGACGTGAAGCAGAACAATAAGATGAGTTCAGAAATACCCATGCTGGTATGTTACAAATAGGCTCCTAATTACCATAATGGAAATGAGCTGCCTAAAGTAATGAATCGAAGCCTGGCTATTGTATGGGGGGTGTCAGACCAACTGGAGGTGCTGGCAAGCAGTGCTATAAACCAGGCTCGCTGTTTGCAATAAAGAGCAGCATAGTGAGTTCTGGATATTCCACAAAACAAATCACTGCAGCTAAAACAGCACTTGTGTACTGAAGAAATTCACTCTAACATTTTGCAATGAATGAGTATGTTACTGTTCTTGAAGAAATCACACAAATCTTTGTTCATTCATTTGACCAAAATTAAGAGGCTTACAAGAGCCTCCTGGGAAAATGCAATTTCTTTT